>JAODFY010069911.1:0-12102 GCA_027580055.1 Paracaudina chilensis | reverse complement strand
AGGGTGTGTTAATTGATATACATCAAATGATTTAGATGCCAAGTAGTGCTATCATTATCTCATCGCCCTTTAGGGTAGTATTATCACTTAAAATATTGCATTTTCTTTGTCAGTAGCTTAATAATTTTGCATCCTGGACAATTCAAAATCGTGAAAGAGTGTAAAGATTATTTTCACAAGAATTCAAATAATATAAAGGCAAGGAATCACGACACTCCTTTGTGTCTTGTTTTTTACAAATTTCATTTTAGGGTTGAAGTATTGTCAAATAGCAGTACCATACTATTAACACAGATGTTTAGGACAGTGTGGGGCATGATGGGAAAACATAGACAGGAGCTTGACTGGAATCAACCTAAGAAATGATTGCATTCATTGTTTATAGTGATTTGTTTTTTTTTCACACTAGTACATTGAAGTGGTGTGACTAATTGGAGAGGCTTCTCAAAAGATAAAGACTAAGTAGTAACTCATTGTATGTAATATATTACTGTAAGTTACTTGCATATTTGTTTGCAGATTACATTGATACAGGTACATACTTAATAATTCAACATTAAAAAGATTATATAGTCATATCTTGCATTCATTGATACACTGTAATGTTGTAATGTTAATCTTTCTGTATGTAACCATCATAATAAGATGAAACGGAAATTGAATCATAATTTCAATGGTTGTCCATATGTTTGTTTAGATATATAGATGCAATGTTCCTGATTATAATACATTGCAGGGTATGTGGCAGGCATGTTGAATTCATCTCCCTAATTTTATTTATGTTCAGGAATCCTCTGAAAGAGACAGGACAAGCGTACTGAATCAATTTTCATACTATCGACATTTCTCAACACATCTTGTTTCTCTCTGATGTAATAATGTTAGCTCTGCCAGGTTGTTGAACTTATTGTCAATTCAGAAAGATATAAAAATAGTTTACAAGGAAGATCGTTTGTCGGCTCGTTTTGGGAACTCTTTGCATCTTTATGCAGTCATTTTAAGATCCCTTCAAAGAAAAGATAATCAGTAACGTGATCAATGTCCTTAACGATTCTTCAAGCTAGCTCATCTGAGTTAGATGGAAGGGATGTCTCCTGATCATGTTGAGGTTTAATGGTCTGTTAGAATATCACCCCAGTTATGCTAGAAAACCTCTGGAATAGTGAACTGGTGAGTCATTATGTATTGGATTTGAATAAGCTAGAAAACTGCTAGATTTCATGTTTTGTTTATGTATACAGGCCAAGCTGCAGGCCTTGACGAGCTAATGCATGGCTAGAAAACTGGGGTGCACTTTGTGAGCTGATACAAGCTACTTGGTCTGATTAACATGAGGAATTAAATATTAAATTTATAGCACGTACTATACTTACCTCATGTAACAATTGCATAATATCAGCTGATTGTGATTTGCATTTGGCATATTAAAGAATAAGAAAAAATTCTTTAAAGATGTCACCTTTTCCTTTCCTTGAAGTGTTTTCATATATCATAGAAAAATCCTACCCCCCCCCCAAAAAAAAACCCATCTGCAAATGGAATGTGAATATTTTATATTAAGATACCAGTTATATTTTTGGTTCTGATGTTGGGGGCTCTAGAACATATTGGCAAGGGTGATAGGCTCCTGTGGCTCCTGTGAGCAACACAAAAGCTTCCCCAAAGGATAAAAAAATATTGATGGGAGTTTTTATGCTGCCCATGAAATCGCCAGTGACGTCCTTTGGTTAATGTAAATGTGGCTCCTGGTTCCCTGGCACCTCTTCACCTGGAATACCTGTGAACCAGGAGCACACTTAATGTTGTCACAAAGTGGCACCTGGTTTTAGCATCACTATCACCCTTACTATGCAATCATGTTAGTGTGTGTTTGTGTGACACTGTAGGATAAATATCATATTGCAATGACACATGCACCATGATGTGTAGATGGGCCCTTTTGTTTTTGGTATCCATGTTATCAATATGTGGGTGGGGCCTAAAGTAAAATTCTTAAAATGTCAATAACTTTGCATCCGTATGTTGGGTCAACTTCATACTCGGTATGTTTGTTTTAGAATATATGATAGTTACATTTCCATATAGTAATAATATTTCATCTCACTAATATTCATGAGCTTGTGGGACATAGCATTTGTTCTTTTTTTGTTCTCCATTAAATTCATCTCCACTACAGTACAGTATTTTGATAGATTGACCCAAGGAAGCAATTACCTCATAGCAGAGCAAAAACTGGCCATTGGTTGCTCAAATACAAACCACAAATATCCTTTCTGCAATAAGTCATTCAGTGACACATGAAACTGACAATTGGACTGATAAAAACATCACTCAGTGGTGAAAGTCACATTACAATTAACTTTTATAGGTAGGTAGTTTGATGTGTGCCATTGGTGATCAGAGATGGCAGATTGGTTTTTGTTCCCATGTTTTGAAGATTTTAATGAAAAAAGGGAGTACCTTCACAATTGTATGTCCTAATACATAATAATATTTGTATGGCATCGGATACAGAACATATTCATTGTCTGGTTTATTAATCTTCTTTTGGCATGGTCTAAAGGGTACTGCAGTTGATTTTTTGTATTTAAAATTTGTTTGCAAAAAAAAATATACCACCCATCCTAAGGATTTTTGTCCTTTTTGCATTCAATGGCTTATAACAAGTTGAATACTTGCTTATACATTGTCATAGTTTTATTCTATTTTGCAGATTACAGGTGTGGTTATAATATGTATATGATATGTAAATGAAGCACATTGACCAAAAAATTTAAATTATAAATCACTAAAAAACACTTGAAACAAAACTAGTTACTTTCCTTTTTGTGAAGTAGCATGGGCATGTTGCTTGAAAGGAAAGTTGTTTCTTCTGCTTATTGGAGTATGGTGTGTAAAAGATCAGCCGAACAATCTAACTGGATAGGTTTCATGTTTTAATGTTTGATGTTTTAGCTTGATTGTTTCGGCTGCCTTGCTTTGTCATACCTTGTGCATTTATTATAAACCAATGTCACTCTTTTTCAAAATACCTTTGCAAGAAAATTTATTTTTTGGTTTTAATGGTTTTTCATTTCCATTTCCTCTTGCAAGCTAACCCGGATGAAATTGAAGGTATGGATGTTATAGAATTTTTATTGAATATTAGGATCGCCTGCATTCATATAATATATCACAATTGCATTTTGGATGGGGCTGGGGGAATAAGGAATCAGGGAGACGTATATTCTTAAAATGGTGGCATGACATTTTATGAAAAACAAATTACATAAAATGTGTGTAGATGACTGTGTGAGGAGAATATAGGTAGTTTACAGCAGGTACTGCCTTCCCTTATAAATCAGTCTGCATTCCCTAAATGACCACATTTGGCATATCTGGCATAATCTTTCAAACCAGTAGTGGTCACACCTCATGTCAATTCTTTTAGTCAGGCACTAGTGCTGGTTTACAGTACTTAGCAAATTCTGGCAGCATTTCACATTTTGTTTTTCACAGAAAGCCTTTGTTGGAACTTTTTTTCTTAATTAGTTTTGATTTTTATTGTTTTGAAAAGCGAGTGAGTCAGTTGTGAACCTTTTGCTATGTGAGAAAGTGTTTTTTGGACATTTTTCACAGAAATAACGTTGGTCTGATAGCATGGCTACACTGACTAGGCTAACACACCCATTGTTAAGAGCCTTTGTGCCTCTCACATTGGCTCTTTTGGAAGTGTGTCACTCATTTTGGGACTTTTAAGGACTTTGGAGTGTTACAGCCCAGGCAGGCGGCCCAGAGAGAAAGGTGTAAGACTGGTGGGCATGAGAATCAAGCGCTCATAGCAGGCAGCCAGGAAACCGGCGAGCAGGAGGCCTGGAAAGAGAGAAAGGAGTCCGGTGGACCTGAGGACCCGACCCTAATAGCCCGTAGGCTATTAGGACGTCCCAAGAAGCCGTTAAGAGGCCCGAGAGGAGGAAGCTGAAGGCTGACAAACAGGGAGCCGGGGGTATGTAGAGACACTGGATTGACAGAGAGCCAGAAATAAATTCACCACCCGGGGAACCGCCGGTTAGGGGAACCAAAAATCTGATGGGTACAATGCCAGTGATAGAGGAGCCGGTGGTTACGTAGCCCGACAATCCGAATGGCCACTGGGGCACGAATATTGGTACCGGTGGAACTGGTGGAGACCCGATAAACAGCTATTACCAGTGCAGTAGTTGCTAAAGGGGTGAAACCACCAGCAAAAAAACCCCACAAAATCACTTATAATTCAAAAACAGAATGAGATATCGATTTTGTTACCTGTAAGCATACTTCCATTTTTGATTCCCCAAACGAGTACCAGTTCCATGATAAATTGTGGTTTACACAAAAAACACAAAATCAGAAAAAAGCACACATCAATTTTATTATGTCTGACATTGTCATACTCTTTTTTTTTTTTTGCCTTCGACAAAAATACATTGGACAAACCCTGCTCCCCATATAAATGTTGCAGGTTCTGAGCACATATCGCCACAACATTGAATCGGTGATGGGGGGGGGGGGACAAGTTCATGGCATAATTTCAAAAAGTCTGCTGGTTAATGTCTATTTTGGCCAATCATAATTGTGAAGGATTGTAGGTTCCATGATTCCCTGTATGCACATATTACATTCATATACTCACAGCTAGGGGTCCATTATTCCGTGTATGCACATATTATATTCATATACCCACAAGCTACAAAATAGTCATTAACCAACCAACTTTTGCCATCAGTGAGCCCCCTTCCCCCAATGTTGTAGCAAAATCTGTTGAGAACCTGTAGCATTGATACAGGGAGCATGGTTTGTTCAATTGATGTATTTGAGGATTGTAGCTAGTTCCATTATTACATATATGCACAGTATGACATTTATACTCACATGTTCCATTATTCCATATATATATATATATATATACATATAAATATATAACGTCATCCCATTATATATCTAATATTCAATACAGGACGTCATAATGACATCATAATGGAGAGCTGCGCCGAGTAGGGTACTTTAGCGCTGTTGACCACGCTCAAACTGTTGGGTCTCGATAGCTCATTCGGTTAGAGTGGCTGCCTGTTGAGCAGTAGGTCGCAGGTTCGAGTCCCACTCGGGACCCAGTTTTCCATTAAATAAAGAAATATCACTTGCCATAATAAGGCAAAGGTTGCCAATGACAAGGTGATATATATATATAATTATATAAATTTATAACAATATATTTAAACGATGTCGCACTATCGTTACTTTGTCCATGTGCCCGAAATTAACAAAATCAGCGGCCGTTGTATTTGATACGATTCGAATTGATACTTTCAATGACCTCTTCCTAGAAACAAAAATTACAATAACATGTATACGACTGACTGAGCTGTCGTGATCTCCATTGGTGTGAGGGTGGTTTAGTAATTATTGTAAACGGTTTACGCTGATATGGTAAGATTGTTAATACAAGCATGGCAAAAATTAATCATTGTTCAGTCACATGTCGTATCGCTTAAAATATCATAGATTGATTATTATAACAGATGTTTTAATAACACAATATACAACAATTATTCATCGTGGTAGTCCACAAGTTCCTGGAAAGATGGATTCCGGGAATTAGCTCGTTTTGGACCTGGTCACATTGATGGATGGGGGACACAGTCGGTTGATCAAAATACAATCGCTACATCTGTTAATCAGAGATTCGCTCGAACGTACATGGACATGCATGGTTAGGATGGAAATGCCAGCAAGTTTCTTTTATTAAAGTTTCTGTCTGATTTCAATGCGCAGGATAAAGTGAAGGTCTAATTATACAATAGCTGTTTCGATTGTTGAGATATCGACTCTGGAAATCAGTTTGCATTTTTCAATTTTTTATTAAGAGTCATATAGTAAAAATACATATATCAACAAGGAAAATACTATTGTAATAGGACTTTCACCATTGAGATGATAGTTTGTCCTCCTCATTGGTTTCAGAAAGTTTCATATTTTACTGGACAATTCTTTTTTATGTTAAATATATACAAGCCTGGCTTGTGATTGATCGAAGCCCCATACCTAACAAAAATGAGCTGACCGAGTCCTAGCAGATTTCTAACATACTCTGGATGAGAGTTGTATATACCAGCCTCATACATAACACAAAATGAGCTGACCAGTCTTAGCAGATTTCTACCGCACTCGGGATGAACATTGTTTGCCTCTAAGACAAGTTTATGGTTTTATAGAGTTTAGTATCAAAGCTCGAAGGCGCCTTCTCAGACAAGCGTTCTTTCAGGTCATCGCTGACCTGTATAGATCGTGCCCGCATAGATCCAAGTACACGCACACTCACACAATCTCCCACGCCCGCTGCTGCTACCGTCAGTTTGATGTTCTACTCGTCACATCAAAGCCCCAGACAATGGCTCCGCAAGTGGGTGGGGCTAATGCGGACGTTAAAATCGTTTGGGCCCCTTGTTACCGCCAAATGAAATTTGTGATATGTCTGGCGACGCCACCGATACTAGTAGTGGCGGAAACTCATCACAGGTGGGGGATGATTATGAGCAATCCATGCCGTTACTGTGAAAATTAGTGTAATTAACTGGCAATGTTGAAAAAGTGGGACCCTATCCCTGAATCCCAGGATTTCGCCAATGATAGAGGGGGCATTCTTACCCACAAAAAAAAACACACAAACGCAATGAGCAATGCGGGGTGATCGCAGGTGTCAACCGTTACTGCGCAAATATATGTAGTAATTAAAAGAGGGGATATATCCCCCCGTCCTTTGGGGGATATATCCCCCCGTCCTTTGGGGATATATCCCCTGTCCTTTCCGGCCATTGGACATTTTTTTTTATTTCGTTTCAGTGGAGTATCATCCCGCTTCCAGTATTCCTCATCTTTCGGATAGTCGAGGCCGTATCGCTGACGACGGGGGCGTTCTACGGCATAGTCATATCTATGGAATACGGGATGGGATTCGGGCAGTTAGTCTACCTCACCATTTGGACCTATTACATCGCTACCCTGTTTCATATTTTGGCAGCAGTATGCACCTTCGTGGCCTACATTCAACAGATAGGAAAACGTCTGCATCAAACTGGTGGGTCATTAAATTATTGTTAAATCTCTTAATAACGGTCTCATGTAGTCTCAAAGTACTCGGACGGCGTACGATTAAAGTGGCACCGCATGCGTTGAGGCGTCATCAAATACTAATAGCAACATAATAACGAGAAGATAAACATGGAGCCGCTTATCTCTTCGTATAGTAAAGTTTCCCCTTTTCTTTCGAGTCACTATTACACTTTTTACCACAATTGGACGATGAGATAAATGAACGTTTGTTAAAAAATAAATCAATTACACACTGGCGGATCCACGGGGAGGGGGAAACAGTGGCCATTCCCCCAAGGATATGTCAAAATATTTCTTTCAACAATTTGTGAAATAAAATAGCACAATTTTGCATCTACGCACCCTAAAGTGACCAATAGGCGATCCTGGATTCTACTCCAGGAAACGCTGGATAGGGTGGGTTTGCAAAGTAGCGATTTCACATGAGTTTCCGGTGACACCGATTCCTTATTTAATTAACTTGTTAGTTAACTTTCTTATTGAGGTGTGTATAGTTGCATTTAAAGTTACTACAACGGAACGGGGATGTGCTTATTCATATCATACAGATGTCTGCTGTAGGTTGATTGGTCAGCTCATTTGCTGACGTATGCGGTTTTGACCAATCACCGAATTCATGGGGAGGGGTGGGGGTTAATTTAGTTTTAGGGCGGGTGTCTACAGCCTTTAATTATTTTAATTTATTAATAGCAATATTTCTTTCTTTCTTTCGTTGCAGACAACTGCAATGGGGATACAAAAAAGAGCATTAGCTGGTATAACAAAGCACAAACCAGCGAATATGAACCGTTGAACAGAATTAACATTCCCAATTGGCTCACTCGAGTCACGTGGCTGTGCTTCCACGTGTCGTTGTCTTGGAGTCCAGTCGTTGCAATAGTTTACTGGTCATTCCTACACGGATACCTCGATCTAGATACCAACGGGAAACGTTTCTATAACCTCCAAATTCACGCTGTGCCCGGCGCCATGATGGTTCTGGAACTACTGCTCAGCCCGATTCCAGTGAGGATGGCGCACTTCATCTATCCGTATATGATCGGGATTGTATATATCATCTTCAACGCTATTTACTGTCTTTCTGGCGCCTTGGATCCGATTACCGGGGAGAACGAAATCTATCGTCTATTTGACTGGATCGACGATCCAGGAACGTGTTTCATCAGCATAGGATTGATCGCGGTTGCTTTGGTTGTTGCTAACGCTGTGCTTTATGTCATAAACCTGGGCAAATTGAGATTCGCCGAATGGGTCCATTCACACAGAGAGAAGCTAGAGAACCAAGAGGAAGTGACGTCAGTGCCGTCGTCCGTCGAAGAGGTATGACGCAGTGGCGTTGTTAAAGATGATTGGTGGGTGAAGGCTGTTGTAGAACACCCGCGTCTTTATCTGTGTGATCCCGGGTGCCTTTTCACAAGCAAATCGAGCAATGCAAAATATTAAATATGTTTCTTCTCGCACAATTGCACCGAACCGAATCGTTTAAGCCTACCATATGCTTATCATGTACTATGTCAGAGGTTAAATTGGACTAGCATTCGCCAGTGAGTAACGTCAAATTCAATTGCTATCTGGAATCAGGTAAACGTTCGTATATCTCATTTAAAGTGCTATGCATTATTAATGAAAAAATATTCTGCGTATATAATTTGTCGCCTGACCAAAACTTGTAAAATGTGTCTCTCATCAGCAGAATGAATCGCTAAATAGTTTTAAGCAGTGGTGTGGCCACGGTGTTTGAAGTTTGGGGGTTCACCCCCCCCCCCATGACCCAAGTGACAAAAGAAGTAACACGCTGAAAAAAATAATCGGTTCCTGTAGAAAGATTGGCCAATTCTACTCTCCGCATCACAAACGTTGCACCATTTTGCGTCTACGGGCCCGTGAATTGCATTTTTTGCCAGGGGCACCATCGCCCCTCAGACCCCTACACCAGAACCCCCTCCCCCCCCCAAGACAAATCGCTCGCTACGCGCCTGGTATCACGATTGGCAAAAGGGAAGAGTTTAGTATTGAACGCCAAAACGGACATCATTCAGTTTTTTTATTCTGCTGCGGTTTTTATTTCTGCGGCAACAATTCAATGCCACATAATGACAACAAAAAAATTGATTAACTCATTATGTTGCTCGATGTTTCTGTCTCATAACGAGAAATTATTATTATTATTTTTACACACACGACTCAACCACATAATGGATGCCATTTCGGAAAATATTATTAATAACTTCTTTGTTGACCCTTCTCATTATTCGACAGTCTCATAGCTACCACATAATGACTTTTTTTCTCATTATTCGAAAGCATGTACCGCCATACAATGACTTCTTTAAATTGATGCCGCAGAAATTAAAACCGCAGCAGAATAAAACACTGAATAATGTCCGTTTTGGCGTTCCATAGTTTAGTTGTTTTACGTGCAGGACAGACTGGATGATTAAAACACCACACTTGATAGAAAAAGTCATATGTTACCGGGCTCAAAGTCTGACAGTAACTTTAAAACGAATCATGGGACGCCAAGGTGCCATTATCCATGGAACGCCAAAACGGACATTATTCAGTTTTTTATTCTGCTGCGGTTTTTATTTCTGCGGCAACAATTCAATGCCACATAGTGACAAAAGAATAGATTAACTCATTATGTGGCTCGATGTTTCTGTCTCATAACAAGAAATTATTATTATTTTTACACACACGACTCAACCACATAATGAATGCCATTTCGGACAATATTGTTAAACTTCTCTGTTGACTCTCCTCAATTCCTGCCAAAGACTTATAAATGACTTCTTTTCTCATTATTTGACAGCTTGTACCGTCACATAATGACTTCTTTTCTCATTATGTTACGGCTGTCACCGCTGCAGAATGAAAAACCGCCGAAGAATTAATGACTGAATAATGTCCGTTTTGGCGAATGGATTCTTTGACGGCTCAAAGCAAATAACGTACAATTTTGAAGTTTATTTGGAGGTCAATTGAGGTAAACTTCGATTTGAAAGTTACATAACTTTGTCCAGTTTGTACACTTTAATTTTATGGTCAAATTATCGGAAATTTGTGCAGACGGACATTACACATGATTTAGCGAATTGATCAGCAACTCCGTGGATTGCCCTCTTGTAAACCTTTTAAGTGTATAACAAGCCTTCCATACACGCGTGGTAGTTCTATTTTACGGTGGTTTATTAGGGACATGAAAAAAAAATAGTCACCCGAAAAGAAAAAAAATACTGACCCCCCAAAAAAATATGGACCAACAAAAAATATTGTGACAAAAAACAACAAAAATGGCCACAAAAAGAAAATAGCCACAAAAAAAATGAGATGCGTGCATATATTCATAGCCAATATAGGAAGGCAAGAATATATTGTAGCATTAAATCGAATTTATGCTACCATAAAATGTAATATATGGTAGCATTAAATCGAATTTATGCTACCATAAAATAGAATATATGGTAGCATTTGGTGTGTGCTATATACCACCAAATAATCACATCAAGCCCCTAACTGAACTTGAAAATAGCATATCTAACACAATTAATAATATAAACCTACCACATTTAATACTAGGAGGCGATTTCAATCTCCCACACAAAGAATGGTTAAAAAATAATTATGTTAGACAAAATCCTCAATATGGTAGGGCTGTTAATGAAAAGTTTGTTGATATGGTCAGTAAAATGTTTGTACCTTAACCAAAATGTCATCTCCAATACGCATGGAGATAACATCTTGGACCTACTTCTAACAACATCTCCACAACTCTTACACAACATTGAAACTAGGCCGGGACTTGGTAAACATCTAGCTGTCATTGCCACAGTTGATTTCAAAAAAAAAAAACCGTA
Source organism: Paracaudina chilensis (assembly GCA_027580055.1). NCBI lineage: Eukaryota > Metazoa > Echinodermata > Holothuroidea > Molpadida > Caudinidae > Paracaudina > Paracaudina chilensis. The sequence continues at coordinate 1,117 of JAODFY010069911.1, read as the reverse complement.
AAGTATTCCTATTTAAGAAAGCTGATACTGTGTCAATTAAGGAAATCTTTTTGAATTCATACAAGAACAATAGCGTTGAAGCCAACTGACTGTCCATTAAAATACAATCATAAATATCATTAATGAATGTATCCCATCTAATACCCTCCGTGATAGAAGAGACATTCCCTGGTTGACACATGAATTGAGAACTTTATTAAAACTAAAAAAACGTAGATTTAAAAAATGAAAAAGACTGGGTCCCAAGAAGATGAAACACGCTTCTTTGATGTTAAAAAAAATAAAAAAAATAAATCTCACTCTCACAGGGAAAAACCTAAATAACTTGTTTACTGACGAACATGATGCAAATAATAAGAAATTCTGGCCATACATTAAATCCCTCAAAAAGGACTCTGCTTCTTCTGGTGGAGACAAAGTTGAAATTCTATCTAATCAATATAAACAAATTTTCACAAAAGAAAATATGTCAAATATACCAAACAAAGGTGAAAGCCCCTATCCAACTTTGACCCCCATAAATATGACCGTTGAAGGATTACATAAACTACTTAAAAATTAAATCCCCAAAAAGCTAGTGGTATTCCAACCAAACTCTTAAAAGACAATTGTGACATTCTTGCCCCAATTTTGCAACACCTCTTTCAACAGTCTCTTTTTTTGGTTCCACATGACTGGAGGGATGCAAATGTCTCTGCTATATTTAAAAAGGTGACCGTTCTCATCCTGCTAACTATAGGCCAATTTCCCTTACCTGTGTCATATGTAAACTTTTTGAACATATTATTTATAGTAACATTATGAGCCACCCTGAAGACCATAACATCCTCAATAAGCATCAACATGGATTTCGTAAATTACATAGTTGCGAAACTTATTGACACCATCGAGACCTTCAAAAGAAATATTGATCACCGTCGCCAAATTGACTGCTTAGTCCTCGACTTTGCTAAGGCTTTTGATACCGTGCCCCACCAGCGTTTATTAGGTAAACAAATTTTTATGGAATTAGAGTACTCAAAATGTTGTCGTTGATGTTTTGTCTGGAGTACCTCAAGGCAATGTGCTACGACCCCTCTTGTTCCTGTTATATCGCACATGGGCGCACATCCCGGGG
>JAODFY010069689.1:0-12104 GCA_027580055.1 Paracaudina chilensis | reverse complement strand
TACTCTATAGGGGAAACGTGGATGAAACTCATAGTTGGTATGTAGGTCACTCATACCATTATTGTATGTAGCTTTCTCACAATATGGAAATATAATCTTGACAGAAAGGAGTTTTTTTAATTCATCAGGATTTTTAATTTGGACAGCAAGGAATCACAAAACCTCTTGGTTTTCTTGTTGATGTTTATGTTGATGTTTTAGCTAAATATGGCAACAAAATGGTTGCAAAATGCAGAACTGTGACGTCTCCATATAGGCCTACTGTATGTACATTGTATACAGCTAGTATAATTTGAGAGGTGGCCCTCGGAGTCAAGCTAAGAATAAAATACCACCAAAAATTACATGCCTTTAAATTAAACAGAATTTTAAATTGCTCTAGATGCTCTTAAAGCAATAAGGGTTTGAGCCTTGATAATTTACCCTTCTTGCACCAAAGGGAGATTTTGCCATTTGTTTCCCATGTTAGTTATGATTACATCATCCTTTTTGCGATGGCCATAATTTATAAGAGTTGCGCGCTTAGAACTGTTTCGCGGAATGAGGCCTACAGTGTAGATATCATGGTACATATATTATTCTTCTTTTTGAAGAATATTGTTAAGTTTTGTTTGAAATTATTAATCTTTCATACATTGTCACATTTGATAATATATGATATGGTATAGTGATGACAAAATTGTTAAAAATAAACCCTGATTATTGCCTTAAGGGGGTGATTGGCAAATAGAAGACTACTATGTACATTGTACAGTGTATGTAGGGGATGATTGGCAAATAGAAGACTAATATGTACAGTGTATGTAGAAATTCAGTATGTATACATTATGTACACAGTTATGTATCATAGAAATTTAATTAGAGCTCTGTGTATTTAAAAGGTGATTAAGTGATGTGCAAGATGACTTTTTTTTTACTTTTCACTGTCACTATGTCAAAGGCCTGTGCCTGAAATAATCTACTGAAATAGCCATTGCTGCATGTACATGTTTCATAATCCCATATAAAGTACAGTACACTATGTCACCCAAGCCTGAAATAGTCTACTGAAATAGCCTTTCTTATATTATGTTTCATATAAACCACTTTTAAAGCCTTTGTGGGACTAAATTCTTCCACACCTGCGTCACTTGATAGAATGAAAGCTTTTTCTGTCTGATGGGTTATTCTTAGACAATTTTAAATTGAAATTACCACAAATGACAGTGCCTCCCCCTTAGGAGCAGTCCAGCTGTTTTAGTGTTGGTATATACTGTACTGCACTACTCTTTTGACTGCATTTCCAATAAAAGTCGGGCCATATGGCATGTACATGAACAGGTTAAATTTGATTGGCTAATTGTGGTCATAGAAAGAACGAGACAGGTGCCGTCATTTGAAAGAACACTGTCATACAAATCTCCAGGTGAGAATAGAATTTGGCAGCCATGTGATTCCTAGAAGCAGTTATTTTAATTTCCTTCGTTTTCTCTTCTCTCAGGTTAAAACAAAAGTCCAGGAGCTGTTCGACCAAGTATGCTTCATGCTAGGCGTAAAGGACACACAGTTCTTTGGATTATGTTTAGAAAATGGTGAGTCCCTCCTTATTTTTAATTGATGTGGTCATTGAGATGTGTGTGTCGTAACACAATTAAATACTCACCAAGCCCGGGTCCCATAATATAGTATGTGATTCAAATTGTGATTTCAACAAAGTTGATTCAACAAAGTTGATGCTCAGGCAACTTTCAAGTGCATTGTAAAAGAAAGCAGACTGGGTCACTATTTACATTTCAAATAACTTTTATTATGATCGACTGAAGTTGCACGATTTTGGTTGAAAGTTGAATCACAAGTTAAAACATTTATATATTGGACCCGGCTTAATGAAGCTCTGGGTTCCCCCATATTGTGGGTACAACTCTTCTTTATTGTGGATTTAAAATCATTGACTGAGTTAAAGTAAAAACAAAATGAAACTCTTAAAGAAAGGTAGGGTTGCAAGTAGCGAGCGAATTCACATGAGTTTCAGGTGACACCGAGAACTCACAGATTCCTAATTTAATGAACATGTTAGTAAACTTTCTCGTGTTTATAGTTTCATTTGAAGTTACTACAACCGGGATGTGTTCATTCATAGTTTCAAAAGTGTTCAACTGAGCAAATTGAAAATCTGACCTTTTGGTAGGTTTTGCTACTTGCAACCCCACCTTTAAACAATGTAATGGGTGTAAATTGCAATGAGCTTGTATATATATATAGTATATATTATATATATAGTATGTTTAGGTCATACCATTACATTATTCCTGTTGTTTTCCCCTGAGGTCAACATATTACTGTATGATATCTAACACTGAAACACTGATATTGTGTGTCACATAACTCCCCGATGGAAACAAAATATTTAATGCAACCATTGTTACTGACTGGGTCTTTTGTGGGAGTGATAAGACCATAGGTGGGGGAGGGTTATCTCCCATGCTCTTAACCCCTCAACTACATGTACAGTACCTATCCACCCCCTCCCCACTCTCAAATGATTGGTGCATTATTGGACTATGCAGGTAGTCAGTCTTGCAATAAGGAATTTGCTACATTATAACACTATACTCTTCAAAACTTTCACATAAAGTCACTTTCAAACTTGATATATGTGGCAAAAAAAAAACACATTGCTCAAAAATGATGCATTGTTTACACAAGAAAAAATGGAAACCTGGCATTTACATGCAATATGACACACATGTATCCCAATACAAACAAGCATTAGACAGCCACTTTACTCCCATTCATAAATTTACGGTCGTGTTTACATAAACATAAATTGCTTTATTGTATTAGGTTTACTACAGTCTTGATTCGAGTGGTCCTCACACAATATTAAATTGTGTCGGCATTGCCAGCGGAAGCCAATAACACACAGCGTAGGAAAAACTAGCTCTGTTAAACATATATACCAAAGTAAATACATGTATGCCAATTACAGAATAGTGAGCAGTAAAGTAGTGTTGAGCCCAGGGTTGCCAGCGTTAGCGTTTTTACACTAGATCTAGCGTTTTTAGACTTTTCTGGGGTTCTAGCGTACGTTTTTTCAAATTTTGATAAATCTAGCGGTTTTGTCTAAAACTAGTTGAATTTACCAAAAATAGACCGTTTTTCAGACTTTTGAGACCAAATTATCACTTGGCGACCCATCCAAATCTATTTTTATGTTTTTTTCCCCCCAATTTCAATTTTTCAGATCAAGTTATCACTTGGCAACTATTCAAAGGTATTTTGAATGACCACCAGACCACTATTACCATATGAATCTGCTATGAATGACTCAAAACAATACAAAAGTCAAAATATGAACTCTCACAAAAATACTAAACTGACTACAATAATACGCAGGAATTGCCAACACCCATACCTTGCGTAGTTGTTACAACCAGTCATGGAATCTGTTTATTATTCTTTTATCCGCCGGGAAGGGTAATTTCCGGCGATCTAGGAGTTATTTGAAGTAAAAAAAAATTCTGTATGCTAGGCGCCAACCTATGGTAGCGCTCCGCTTAGATAGTATAAAATGCGCCCTACATACCATTCTCCCCCCTCCTGACAAATACCCCTAGCTCGGCCACTGCCACTCCCATCTTTATATATTGTTCCATTTGTACCGAGGTATAAAATATAGAAGTTTATTCCTCAAAAATAAAGAAAAGCTGATTTTGCAATAACTATAACATCAGCTCTGGAACATGCATTACATTAACTTTATTTCTTTTGTATTGAAAGGCTTAGTGAATCTTAAAAATAACACAGTTTATGTGCAGATGCTATGAAATGCTATGAAAGATGATATGTGCATACCAAAGGGGTCATTCTATAGAAAGAGGGTCACATCTGTGGCATGGTGTCCTTATTTCATGGGGAATGGGTACAAAACTTGCTGTCTACATCTAAGAGGGTCACATTTGTGGCATGGTGTCCTTATTTCATGGGGAATGGGTACAAAACTTGCTATCTACATCTAAGACACTAAGACAATAAGGAACCAAACATAACACTGATATTAATAGCATACTGCAATGATTCATTAGAGTATAAAATAACTCTGTGACCGGATCAAGTTCTTCCCAAATATATGAGTTGATTTTGGCTGGTTTTCTGTGAAACAAGGAAACAAGGTTGACCCCTTGTTTATGGAATGATTCATGCATGTATATATTTTCTGCATCATGACATCATACACAGACACATGGAGATTCCAAAGCATTTTTTGGGCATAAATATTAAAAAATCACATGCTTTTCTATCCCCCATTATAGTCACCCCCCTCCCCAGAGGTATAGGCACTGAGTGGGGGATTCGTACAGTGACCTTGCCTTCACACATTCATGGAGGGGGTCTAATTAGGCACGGCTGTTGCACAGTGGTGATGAATGCTACCACATCTGCAGACTTTGAGAGAGTGGTCAAAGTATGGGGTACACTCGCGTCGAACGGATGGGGACGTTAAATGGCGGTCCCAGGGGCAGGATGGAGTTACACACCTGTCTCATTATCATCTGAGCATTAGGTCTTGAAAGAAGGCTGAAAAGCCGGAGTTCATCCACGATCATGTTTGGCAGTCTGGGTTTTCTGTGGTACAGGGTCTTTAATGAGGCCAAATGTCCTTCCTGATCCTTAATCTACTAAACTAAACTAGTAGTGTCATGACTACCAAACACTCATACTTGTCCTGCATGAGTGCTTATAGGTTTAATGGGTAAACCATTTCATGCAGGCAGATATGTCCAATTTGGAGGAAGAAGTAAATCCACACCACTAATTCTGATTGCTCCTCTGTGCACAGAAACTAAATGTATAAACCACAACACAATAATTATTTTGTAGGTGTCCCCCCTTTAATTTTCACAGAGCATTGGAAATAGTTATTTTACTTCCTAACCCATGCATGCACATTATGGATGGGGCCACCCAAAAGGCTATGACAACATTAAGCTAAATAATAACAACTATTTCCTGCCTGCATTGTGGCATTGTGCCATGAACTACCCAATTACCGCATGATCTGACCACTAAATTTAACTTCCTTGAAAGATGATGTCGATTAGACTATAACCTAAACCTAAAAGTGATTGAATAAACAGAGCGGACTGAGGTGTCAAGTGGTTCAAGTGGAACACAATTATATATTCAGCAGAAGAGAAATCTACTTCCAGTAAGCAAATCATGTGTTCTCTTAGTGCAATCTACACAATTATAGAACATGATTATAAATCTTCAGTTAGGTGCTATAATAAAGCAGAATTAAATTTTGATTACAAACAACCACAAATTCCTCACCATTTCCTTGTCCTAATCGGTTATATTAAATAGTACAAGATACAGAATGATATCGAACAACCTCCAGAAACTTTCCCTTAAAAGTATGAAACTTAGCACATGGCTAGAATACCACAATATAAACATTTTAGGTCCAGGGGCCACAGGAAATTGTACCCCGTATGGCAGCCATCTTGGATTTTGAAATGGCCGCCACTGTGGACCCGTTTTGTAAAATATCTTGTTAAGTAGAACAGATATCGAGATGCTGGAAGCGCCTATACCCACATTTTTGGGGTCAAAAAATACAATGGTGACATAAACTGTTCACAAATATATAGTGGCCATCAATTAAGGTAGGATAGTTCATTTTGGCTGACAGCCACTCTTATACCTTTCAACGGCCAAACCAACCACCAGCTACAATCACTAACTTTTGGGAGAATGCTAGCCTAACCTTACAAATTGTGTTTTCTATCTTTATAGATCCATAACTAGGCCTATCAAGAAATAATTGCTGGTACTTTCATATTCTAATGATTCCCTCGTAGTGTTCAGTGCATGTAACATATTTTATTTGCCTTGCACTAAGTTCATAGTACTGTTGAATTAAAGTTCAAAGGACTGTTGAATTAAAGTTTAATTTACTGTTAAAGTGAAGGTTACGTTTTATTGAGATAGATCAAGACAAGCTGTAATGGAGGTATCCTGATGAGCACTAACCATTAGGATGAGAAGTTGAGCACTAACCATTATGATGAGCACTAAACATTATGATGAGCACTAAACATTATAATGAGCACTTACCATTCCCTTTCTCTAATTGTTTTTCTTAATTAAACCTCTGGTCCAAGTCAGAGAGCTCTAAAGTATAGACATACACTACCACTCACTATAAAAGGGAAAGTGTAAAATATATTCATGCAGGGTGTAATGGGGATATCATGAGTACTAGTATTCTCATCATATCATGGGGATATCATGAGTACTACTATCATGAGTACTACTAATCTCATCATGTAATGGGATATCATGTCATGCTGAGCACTTCTATTCTCATCATATAATGGGGATATCATGTCATTCTGAGTACTACTATTCTCATCATGTAATGGGGATATCATGTCATGTTGAGCACTACTAATCTCATCATGTAATGGGGATATCATGTTATTCTGAGTACTACTATTCTCATCATGTATTGGGGATATCATGTTATTCTGAGTACTTCTATTCTCATCATATAATGGGGATATCATGTCATGCTGAGTACTACTATTCTCATCATGTAATGGGGATATCATGTCATGTTGAGTACTACTATTCTCATCATGTAATGGGGATATCATGTCATTCTGAGTACTGGTATTCTCATCATGTATTGGGGATATCATGTCATGTTGAGTACTACTAATCTCATCATGTAATGGGGATATCATGTCATTCTGAGTACTACTATTCTCATCATGTATTGGGGATATCATGTCATGTTGAGTACTACTATTCTCATCATGTAATGGGGATATCATGTCATTCTGAGTACTACTAATCTCATCATGTAATGGGGATATCATGTCATTCTGAGTACTACTATTCTCATCATGTAATGGTGATATCATGTTATTCTGAGTACTACTATTCTCATCATATAATGGGGATATCATGTCATGTTGAGCACTAATAATCTCATCATGTAATGGGGATATCATGTCATGCTGAGCACTACTCAGTGATTCATGGAGGAAGCATACAGTGCTTGCATCCATTACAAGTATCATAGAAGGAAAACGTTTTGTAGTTTAAACCAATGCTGTATGTAATGGGAATTTTACTAATATACATGCTCAGCAATAATCATTTTAACACTTTTACGTGGTGAATGAGCTTACCTACTCTGTAGCGCCTCCAGAGCCCTATTTATTGCCCTGTTGAGGTCAGCTGGAGATTCCAGGAGGAGTCTGATGGTATGTGCATCTATTTCAAGTATCATGCCTAAATAGTGAAAGAGAAACATTCCTACAGTCAGTCCTACAGTTATATATTGGACATTCTAGAATTTATTTTAATCAAAGCTCCATACATTCACCCAAAGGTAGTTCAAAGGGTAACCAGGTACACTTATTTTGACAGGTTTTGGTTTCCAACCAATAAATCTGAGTCTCCGACCACTGTACACCTGCTAATTTCTAATGCTTTGTTTAGGCCTATTTTAGATTATGTGTTAAAGAGGTCAGCAAGAAAAATATATATGACAGAGAAATAAGTAATCTTATCTACTTCCCTCAGCTGAAATGTAAAATGATGAACTTTATTCCACAAAAATTTAAACTATGATTTCACAACTGGTACATTCATTAAATTGCTTTGGTCTTTCAACAAATTTTTGGCAGCTATGCAGACACTAACAGATGCATGTACAGGGTGATGCAGATCCCCCTGGTATGTAAAATGACAACAAACCTTGCAACAGCTGCATTAATTTTCAAGGTTAACATCCTTTCAATTATTAAATAAAACAAAGACATTTTAATTTGTGTACAGAATTTCAAATAAAACAAAAGGCGTTTTCATTTGTGTACCGGGATGTAATAGTTATTGCACAATCATCATTGCTTTATTATTGCTTAATAAACTACACCATTTTATATAATCCATGTCATGAAGATATGAAGGAGGTAGTTGTACCAACGGGAGAATTTTTCATTTCTCTATCACATATTTCTTTGTCCAAACTAACCTGTAACTTTGGCAGCCTGCTCTGTCCCTAATTCGTTCACTCTAAGGAACAGCTCCTCCCCAAGGCTTTGCCTCTGTGGACTGGTATGTAGCGCCCTCTTACAGTGACCTTCTGGAATGATATTGTTCTCTGTCCTGTCAAAATTCATGCAAAACATATTGCAAGTTCAATGAGATTGTAAACTTTGAAATTGTTCAGTTTGAATATATAAAATGCTTTAAAGAATAGGCCAATAACTTTGACAACTAAGACAGATTACTACACTCAATATTGAATGCATATGGTTGTTAAAGATAATAGGTCGTCCATTGAACTCTCATAAACTACAGTTTCTAAACATATTATTGTTCTCTTACTACCCACTTTACATGTATGCAATCAATATACAAGTACTATTACTATAGGCCTATCGATGATGAGACAAAGTATTTTGTGTAATCGATATGGAAAACATGAAAGCGGAAGTGATGTTACTATTTCCATATAGAATTTTGTATTTCAGCGACGTTCGCTCAAGTATTGGGTTTGGGGATGATCGATCAGCCTTAACAAATATCAGCACGACAAACAATTTACTATATTCTGGAAACTGACACTGTCACACACAGGATCGAAGAGAAAGATTTGTCTTGGAGGGGGGGGGGGTTTGGGGGAGATGGTTTCCCCCTCCCCTTCAGCGAAAAAATGCAATTCACGGGCCCGTAGCGCAAAATGGTGCAATGTTTGTGAAAAAGCAGCAGTTAAATTTCCACAAAACATTCAATTTTTTTTAATTCTCTTCTTTTGTACTCACTTGGGTCATGGGGGGTGATTTGAACCCCCAACACACCGCCCCCCCCCCCTTGGCTACGCCACTGGTCACACATATGATTTTTACTATATACATCATCTGAAAAAGCTGTGGTTGAAATGCTAAAATTTGCCATAACATTTTTTTCCTGTTAAATGAAGGCAAGTGGAAAAATCAGGGCAAATGAAATCTGGAAACCACTATCCTGATCTGGCATGTTGCTTGTAATGTAGAGCCTTGTAAACTATATTAATGAGTTAATGTACAGTTAATGTAGAGCCTTGTAAACTATATTAATGAGTTAATGTACAGTTAATGTAGACCCTTGTAAACTATTATAATGAGTTAATGTACAGTTAATGTAGAGCCTTGTAAACTATATTAATGAGTTTGAAAAACAATTGATTTTTTAATTGTAATCAAGCATCTGGCTACATTTATGACATCTATGCACAATACATACAAAATATTATTTATTTCTTCATAATTTCCTGAAACTTTCTTTGATATCAATAGAATCATTCAACAACCAATCGTCCTGCAATTTTTTTTCAAGAAATATCAACATTTCTGTAAATCTGTGGTTCATCTACTGCAAAGGAGAAAATTGCAGACCAGACATTTAAACAAATTTATTGGAAGGTAAACTTTGAATGACATTAAGTTGTGCTAATAGAAGGGCTATACCTACATGCACACATACATACATACATACATACATACATACATACATACATACATACATTGTTACATATGTCCATCAGGGTGAAAGCAAATATTCTGACAAAGTCAAAAATAAAGGTTGCTGTTGGCATAAATGGCAAATCATTTACAGCAAGCAGTTATTTCATCTATGATTAAGTCTTGCCAAACTCACAGATTCTTCAGTTCATGCTACAAGTTCTAAAACCTAATTTGATTGATTACATGTGCCAGGGGAAGTAGGACACCATAGGATGTGATTCCTGGTTGTAGATTAATTCCCAGCTGAAACAGCTTCAAAGTTGTATGAATGCAATGGGGATTAGATAAAGCATACAAGTGGACGGCACTGCCCCTGATTTTTACCCCACGACTCTTTTCACACCATCTATCTGGGAATTGAGATTCTGCTCGTCTTCAAGCATCTGGAGAATGTCCTCGTTGGACGCACCCAACAAAACTCCTGTTATCCGCTCAGCATCATTTGGCTCCAGCAAGCTGACCTTGCTGAAGAGGTGTTCTCCGAGGACATCCTTGGTTTGAGGGAGAGCAGTGTGGTTCATTTTTCAAAATCTAAAAGAGAAAAAGGAGAAATGAAAATCAACACAGAAGACAGTAATTGTTATTCCATGATTCTGAAGTAAACTGCTCTCGCCACAGGTTCATACTGTAGGCTAGAAGGGTGGCAAAAGTCACTGTGGAGTGAGTTTAGGCCTACAGTCTGTAAAATATTTTGGGCCTAAGCCTACACACATTGAAGCACAAAAGCACTTAAAAATGGATTTATTAATCCTGTTAACTGCTATGTTATTTTTATTGTAACGGTTGGAATAGGCCTAGAGACAGGGTTAGGGTTTATTTGCCCGGCAGCCAGTCCAATACTGTAGTACAATCAGCTGGGTCAATACTAGGCCCCGCTAACAACATAAGACCTGCAGTCTACATGTATATCATAGGCATACAGGACCATTTCAATTTGGGGGCAGAACTTTCCTTGCCTGAATATCTGATTGTTGCCCGAAATTTTGATGATCGTCCTGGGGAGGGGTCTAAGGGGCAGGGGCGATATGCACATTTTTGTTTACACACTTTTAATCTGCACTATGTGGGATAAAAATGTTTCCCATTGAGACAGATTTGCCCTCCTCTACTTTTTCCTAGACATGGGGTTCTTAATTTATTTGGTTATTTGTTTGGTTATTTGGTATTATTAAATAATGTGGCCTACATTATTTTTCTAGAAAATCCCCCATCACCGTCCCATTTCCAACTCGGAAAAATTGAAAAATACCCCCCTAGATTGCTGGAAACAGCACTCTCCAGAGCTTATTTGCAGCTTGGCATTGTGAATGAAAGTTTAGACAAATCTTTCTCTGCACCTTGGACATACATGATATCGAGTATTTTTTTATTGCTGAATTTCATTTCAATATAATTGAAATAAATTGATCCAGTTGCCCAACAATACACATCACAGCGAGAGATATGGTGGATTATTCCAGTAGTTTTAAAAAAATATGGGAAATGTGGTTGAATTAGGTTGACAAATCGGCATGTTGAAAATGCACATGCACTTTACAGTAGTTGGCCCAGTCTAGTCCGTAAACTTTACGCCATTGTTAACGTGTTATATACGTGTACAAAATTTGTCTCAGGAGACTGGTCTCTCTCCCCTCTTTATAGTCGGCATACAATCGTTCTGTGCGATTAGATTAGGGTACAATTATTCGGGTATAAGTTATATTATAATACATTATTTTGGTAGTAGACCTACATGTATATCTGCTTATTTTTTGTGCAGGTATATTTTGCCCACATTTTTGGAGAGTGGAGAGGGTGGGGGTCTGCTGTTCTTGACTGGTTATCTAGATGTAATAAAGGCACATCATTACACTAAAAAACTGTAAAAATTAAGTAGTGAAAGAAGGCCGATGCACTGTAATCAGAGAAACAAGACTGTGCGTGAAGTGGGCAAAAAGTGGGTATATTTATATCAGTTCGGGAAGCATTTTCAATGAATTCACTGATTACCATAAATAATGCCATTAGTTCTATGTCCACATTTAATTTAGTTTAGTATATTAAGGATCAGGCCAGGAAGGGCATTTGTCCTCATTAAAGACCCTGTATCACAGAAAACCCAGACTGCCAGCTTTTCAGCCTTCTCTTCATGACCAAGAGCTCAGATGATAATGAGACAGGCCTGTGACCCCATCCTGCTCCCGGGACCACCATTTAACTTCCCCATCTAATGGACATGAGTGTACCCCATACTATGACCATATTCTCAAGGTCTGGGGAGGTGGAAGCAACTTGCAATTGTCCATCACCACTGTGCAACAGCCGTGCTGAACAACCTGAAGCGGACAACCCCATCAAAAACTGCAGCACAGCTTAGACGGAGAAGTCACAAGAAGCCAGGCTGAAAAACCAGCTCTCGAGATTCGAACCCAGGACCTCCCGAATGCCAGTCTGATGCTCTACATATAAGCTATGCTCCCACATTTAAATTTGTGCAGACTGACAGAAATTCTGCTGAATCTAGGAAAAATTGGGTGGAGACTGCCTCCCTGCCCCCCCCCC
>JAODFY010069578.1:0-12104 GCA_027580055.1 Paracaudina chilensis | reverse complement strand
CCCCCCCCCCCCCCCATAATTATTGACCCCCGTAAGCCTGTGTATATAATTCTCGCCACAAAATATATATATATATTTATATATTTATATCACATATATTTAGGGAACTGTAGATTGTTTACCTGTTTTGATGGATCACAAATATATTGAAGGTGTCACTGTTTTCTGGTTCCAATTGTTTTACCTTCTTATCAACGAACATCTGGTAGAGACGCTCATCTCTGATATATCTTAGTAAAGCACATAATAATTTCAGAGAATTGTATACAAAATTACAATTATTGTAGCAAATTTGTAAACGTGATATGGCAGTGTTAGAGTACTTATTTTGAAGGAATTAAAAATCATTCAAACAATCGTAAACCACGGTGGTAATCTTTTTTAAACAATTTAATCAGTATTTTGGGTTTTTAGAAATTACAATAATTGTATCAATGTATTTTGATTTCCATTAGGGGCTCTCGCCTCAAATTAATTTCACGACCCTCTCCCTCATGAAATCCATGCTTAATTGAAGCCAAAACTCGAAGACGTTTAGCATTTTTTTAGGGTTAGTTACGTATAGGAAACTTATTAACCCCTTGCTTTGAATATTTAATCAAACGAACACAACAATATTAAAATGAAATGTTTACAAAATACGATTTGGAGATCGGTCATTGTGTACTATCAGATGACAACTCTGCGCTCCAAACATGTTTTTTTTATTTAGCTGGTAGGTAGAAGGTACGTTATACCAATCGCATATAGACTACGTATCACTAACATATATTTAGGGAAATTGATGGTCAATGTGTGAATCATATTACGGGCCAGTTGATGGCAAACAAACGCTTGGAGTGCACATTGAATGTAGCACAATTTGCACAACGTCCTTACCTAAACCATAAATAGCAAGCTTTGTTCTCCCCTTCTGTAATTTAATAGGAGAAATTTCAATTTCATCTCCTGTCGCACTCTTTCCAAAATAGTTCACGAGACCCTGTACACTTAAAATATCCATGGCTCCGAGGTAGTCATCCTGAAAAAAAAACAAAAAACAAAAACATCCGAAACACTGAATCAGTTTATTGCCTTTCATCGGTAGAATAGCTTGATATATCACCCCCAAAATAAAACACGAGATAACACCTTCAAATTATGTAATATTCTGGATGGACATTGCTATTTTTATCTACATATGTGCCATCAAGATCTGGTGATGGTGGTGTTTATATTCGTGACATCCAGTGTCGTGATTAATTTAGTCTCTCACTCTCAGGATTCCCGATGAGGATAAATACTAACAATGTTCAAAACACTGTTAGTATTTGATAGGGATGCTGCTGAATTCGTATCAATTTCCACGTATTTTTTTTTTCATCTGGATTGAATCAAAAGGATCACTTTTGTTTAAACAGGATGCCGTTTTATAAGTTTGATGTTGAAAATAGTAACAAAAAGTAACAAAATATATGCCACGAAAATCAAGGAAATAAGAAAACCGTAGCCATAAATTAATCAAACGTACGACGAAGTATCATTCCCAAAGCATCATTCCAAATTCTAGTTGAAAAAAAAAACCAAGATGATATTTGGTTTTATGGTCAGACTTTAGTCTCGCTTACACGCCGAGTAGCATTATTCCTCTTTTTATATGAATTATTATTTTTTACATTGTATGATTTGTAAGGTGTTCTGTAACATGCCAAAAGAAATCTTGGTACACTCTGCGTCAAATGATGGTGGTGCTCCGCTTAGTAACAAGTGGTGTTACATCTATTGATTTTGCACACACACCCCCTATCCCCCACCCCACCGCCATAAACAAATTGAATAAGAATAAAACAAAACCAAACTTACACCAACTGGGTTGTCATGATTTCCATGAATTGAGAATACTGGCAGTTGAATCTTCATATTAGGATCCTTGTAGTTAAGACCAAATCTAATGAAACACAACAGCAGTAATACAACATTTAAGCGA
Source organism: Paracaudina chilensis (assembly GCA_027580055.1). Classification (NCBI taxonomy): domain Eukaryota; kingdom Metazoa; phylum Echinodermata; class Holothuroidea; order Molpadida; family Caudinidae; genus Paracaudina; species Paracaudina chilensis. The sequence goes on along the minus strand of JAODFY010069578.1, from coordinate 10,138 downwards.
CTGCCAATAAAACATGCAACGGTATTGAACATGGATAATATCACACGCCCAGTCTAATTGCGGTTATAGCTTACTTGCTTTCCCAACATTAATTTTCTTTACATTTAAAATGTTTAGAGCAATGGTCAGTTGAGGTATGACCACAATCTGTTACTATTGCTGTTATGAAGAAACCATGAAGTTCAATACCAGGGTACACATAGTTGAAGCCACATGAGTACTGTTGATACTCACTTGTTAGCCGCAAAATTCACACTTGGATTACTGAGAAATTTAAATTTGACAGGGTTTGGACCCATGCAGTACTCTCGCAGCAGCGACATGCATCCATGCCTGGTTTCCCTGGATGGTTTGTTCTCATGAAAGAGATCGCCACCAAGCAAAATCAGGTCAACCTGCAAAACAATGTGGGACCATTCTGTCAATTAGTGGTAACACTTTATTATGTGTTTTACAGGCGGAAATAAAATATGGGTAAGCAAAACCGGATTAAAACAACGGTCCAAATAAATGAAACAGTCCAAATATTAGATTTGCGAACACTCGCCTTAGCAATATAAAACCAAATGCTTAAATTTAATCTGAAATAGATTGAGTCTAACAAGCTAACATATTGTTGCCACTGTTATTTGATTTACAGTTTTGAAAGGTTGATTTCATCTTTAGGCCTATCTGTAATTCCGTAATTTTATTTTTCATTTCTCATTTACGAAATAAACTTAACAAAGCCAGTGACCATTAGGGAAAGTAACAAGGTAAATACACAATGCTCTGCAGTTAATGACTTATAAATAATTATTATAACGATAGTATACTGGTTGTTAATAAGTTAATTTATGAGATAATAATGAGATGGTAATGAGATATATATATGGTAATGATAAAAGTTAAACAAAAATATAGAAATATGTCGGCCAAGCATATATACCTTTTGAGTTTGCGCATGTGTCAGTATTTCTTTAAATGTGTTCAGTGAGTCGTTTGACCGGACTTTATCTTTCTCCTTATAGCCGAGATGACAGTCTGTGGCTGTAGTGGTATAAATATGTCATTAGCTTCTTAACCAGAAAACAAATACGTTTATTGGTTCCGATGCCATTAAAAAATAAGTATTAGGACAGCGCGCGCGTATTCCAGAATGAGGTCACGCTAGGTCAATCGATAATAACAAATTAAAACAATCAACACGCTGATTGCTCATAACCTCGTTACAGATGGCAGGATTATTTAATGTTTTCACGTTATATTTTCATTCTGTATCTATCGGCTAGGATCTTTCCACTCCATAGAGTTCGAAAGTATGTATTTCCATAGTACATATAGACAGATTATGATATTTTAGGAAGCATAGTAGGACATTCAACAAATTTCTACACACAAAAGATAAATATTACAACCAAATTATTTTCTTCTACGTAATAAAATAAACAAACCAACGTTTCACCTTACAGTCTACTGTATTCAACAAGGAATCAGCAAAATTAATGCCTGAAATGTAATGCTGTACGCTTACATTCAGCAATACCGCGACAGATAACCATGTTTTGTTCAAATTGATCATTTATACTATTCTTTTTTCTGTGATTTTTGTCAGTATATGCACATTATTTACATGTCATGAACATAATCTGTAAGCATTCAACAATTTTATCAGCAAGTGATTTTTATTCCTTCAGTTCGATGATCAGTTTGTGAAACCTCTAAACTTGAAACTGCTAAAAATTTATGAAATTGGTATTGTGTTTTAAACTTGGAAGATTGTTTTAAACATGGAAGTTAATTGTAATAGAACTTTCATCACTACGTTCAAATGTTCAAAAGGCGGTTATTTTACGTTTTCATCATAATCCAGAAATGACAAAATAGTTACATGTGTACTAAATATTAATAATTATAATAATAATGGTTAAGAATGAATTATCTTATCATTTATTTATAAATATAAATAAACACCATGAATATGAACGTACCAACAAGAATCCTGAACGTGTTTTCTTCGTCTTCTCGATCATCTTTGTAGCAGAATTGTGATTTAAATTTTAAAAAAATATATACATTTCCCATACTTTACTTTAAAATAAATAATCATAAATTATGTTACCTTTTGGGTAACTATGTAATATGTTTCATATAAAAGTATAAATGTAATGAATCATTGTAGCTAATATGTTATCATAACTCATCAGGTTTCCAATGGCGTAATTAATAACTGCCGCCCAGACTAATCAGTTACAGGTTCAAACGAAAGGTCAAATAAATTAAGGTCAAATATACAATTAAATATTTTTCAAAGATTTAATGGTTATATCATAATTCCACAGAACATTCCTTTTTTTTACTTGATCACATAGTCATTTCAAATTGCCAGCTATAAGCTTATATTAAATTGGTAATACGAGATCATTCAAAGTTAATTATTGAAATTTTATATTATGGACGAAAACATTGGACATAACCACTGAAAACAAAACAAAATAAACAAAACAAAATTGAGAATAAAAAGTAAAATATTTACCCATCTTTCAGCAGGCTTTTTTAAGAAGCTAAAAATGGGAAAATTGACGAATTCAGCAATTAACGTGTCATGCAATGTACGAGGCCTTTCCCTTCAAGGAGCCACATGTCAAATGTTGGATAAAAGTGTTAATTGCTGAAATATTGTGGAAGGAAGTAGTCTACAATCTATATATAGACATATATTTCTCCACCTGTTTTAGCGTAACGTGTATGTATTTGAATCATACACACTAACATATACCAAATAAGACATATTTCAACGGTAGCCTATGGTATTCTTAGTAACGACTACAGTACGTACATGTATCAAAGTATTACGTGAACATTTGATGTGTACTTACCAGATTGCACGACGTACATTGCATTTCCTTTGTTGAATGCCACTAACCAAAACGGAGATATTGTATAGTGTGTAAATATAGGCTATTATACACTACACCACAGTTGTATAACTTGTGAAATATACATAATTATATACATACACGTAAAGTACCAGTATATAGCGCGCAGCATGTGTTTTATAGTTTGCAACACGCAATGGACTTTGACCTGAGCATCATACAAGGTTCTAATTTAGGACTGCAGGAATTTCCCCGGTGAAGCAACGTAAAGTGAAATCTCATATATATGTTCAGTGTAGCGATATTTGACGAATATGAATTAGCACTAGAACGAATGCAAGGTTTATGCACAGCCAGTACAAGATTTACACGGCCATACGCGTGCTGAAACCCAGCTAAAACGAAACTAGCAATTACACAGCATTAATATTTAAAAGTGATACGTTGTTAACATTTTTCTGGAAGGCGTACAATTATGATTGACTGTACATGTATTAGATTTAATGACCACGTAGCAAATATTAGGTTACTATATTAGGTTATAGACAGATAAATAGGCGATTTTAGGGTAGAATATTTTCATAATATTGTTCAGACGACATAGCCTCTTTAACTCTATATTGTAAATATCATAATAAAAAGATTGTTTCACATGATAGTAGGAATAATTCGGAGCTTTTTTAAGCCTAAGGGAGGCACAAAATTTCAGCATATTTATCAATAACAAACCCATTTGGGGTGGGCATATCATGCGCCCCGGAAACCATCTCCCTTACTACGCAACTGCCCCTACCTGTAAGCGAGCCCCGGACGGTGTTTCGTATTTATTATATCTTATGGATTTTACTACCTTTTGTGACTCTCTCAACTACGTCAACGTGTCGCTGACTACGTACTGGCAGACTAGGTCGTTAAATTAATCGCTGTCTCGTTTCTGTAGTAGTTGAAAATGGTTGTTACACAGATTTATGGCGTCTAAAGCCTCTGATGTGGTACAAGACAAGGCTCAAGTTATAGAAACTATACGGATGCGTCTTCTGGTTCCCGTAGAGGGTGGCTTCGTAGAACAATGTGAGTAGGCGATGCCTGGGCACAATTGGTATAGTAACAAGCGCGTTGTATCTGTCAGTAGTGATTAGTTGTATACACTTCAAACGCTTTCAACAAAGTGTTAGTGTTATCAACGGTAGTACTCCAAAGCGCCAGTTAAGGTAATCCTGCACGACTTGGACTAGGTAGGTAAAATCTAGTATATGTGCGTATCAGTCGTTTGTACATCATGGTTCTATTATCACTACAAATGCAGGACTGTATCTAATTCACTGTGGCTAGCAAACTGATGGGATGTGATCTTAGAGAGATACAAGCGTGGGTTCAAATAATTGGTAAATATTAACACATTCTGTGAAAGGGAGTATTCTACAATCTAAATAGATGGACATATTTACCCAACACTTTTAGCGTAACGTGTATGTATTTGAATCATGTACACATTATCATACAACTATCATATTACAACGCTATGATATTTATTGTATTTTACGGTTCGTATCAAAGTATTATGTGACAATTTGTTGTGTACTACTTACCAGATGACGGGACGAAGGTGTTATGTTACTTATTATTGACAGGACGCCATCTTGAGATCGACTGTTTTTTTTGTTTTGTTTTAGAACTCTTCAGCTATCACAATAATAGAGGGCGATATTTAATAATACATACATGACAGTAAGCTATATTGAATGTTCTTTGACGAATGCAAGTGACGAAACCGGAGGTATATATATTGTATGTTTTTAAATATAATATACTATACTCAAGGTCTATGGATTATGTAATCTTTATAAATTCTTAATTAGCAAATAACCACGTTGTGTATAATTTGCAACACAGATATATGGACATTGATATGAACCTCAGACAATGTTCTAAATAAAGGACTGTAGGAATTTCCTCGGGTGAAGAAACGTACGTACAGTGTAGGCCTACATTGAAAGCTGATATCTATGTTCAGTGTACCTTACACACGGCGATACGTATGAACCAAGACAGAATCACGTGTGGACCTTACACGTTCACCAGTTATAAAAGGAAAATTTGGTGTTATAGTGTTTATAACTCTATTTAAAGTTGATACAACATAGGTCGTACGTTCAATGGAAGTGTTTCAGATTTTGCAAAAGAACCTCATTGATTGATCCTGTAATTGGGCAAGCAGTTCAGATATACAAGATAAGATAAGATTTTATTGAGCACCAAAAAAGGGGCAATTACAGCTCGCAATAATACACTAAAGTGGATACACTTAAACAATATGAACTACAAGAATAGGAATTTAAACTATTGCACAAAGAACTGGAAATTGGCCCTATATTGGCCTGTCTCGTTATCATCTGAGCACTTGGTCACGAAGAAAAGGCTGATAAGCCGGTGTTCATCCACGATCATATCTGTCAGTCTGGGTTATCTGTGATACAGGGTCTTTCATGAGGACTAGATGTCCTTCCTTAATCTACTTAACTAATTACTTCAGTAATCTATGAGATTAGAACCGTCTACTAACTATAGAGAGCCGTACCAAAGATCACATTGTATCGCTATACAATACAATCATTTACTTCCGAGACTATCACGGAAATAGACGAAGAAAATTGCGAGATGATTACGTGTACCATCCACCGTATATCCCCTGGCCGGATGTGCGCCCATGCCAGCAACTGGAGGCCTCATCCTACCAATCCGGCCAGCGAAGTTGTGTAGCGGGTGAACAGCACGGAGCTTGTGACGGAGAGAGGAATGATTGAACGAGTCCATCGGCTGCTGGTGATTCCCAATCAGACCTTCAGGGGTATAACCGTTTGAATATGGGTGGGGTGAAAAACAAGCATCTCCACCTGACATTAAGATCATTATTTAATGTTTGAACTGCATGTATATAGATATAATATGTACTATAGTAAGCATATCAGGATTTGATAACAAATTTCATGGGTCTATGATTTTTTTCTGGCTTTAGCCAAGGAAAGGGGAGGGGGGCATGGTAAAACTGGTATATGGTAAACTGGTATACTTGTAACTATTGGGTGGATTGTAAAACTACAATCTGGGAATCAATTTCCATATTTAAAACAAATCCATATAATTTGTTTGAGCGGACCCAGGCATCACCCCCCCCCCTTCCCAGCATCTGTGATAATGCTAAATATGTTTCAACTTTCTGGTGATCTTATGCACAACCACAACACATTGTTCAACACATTTTGAGGATGTAGGCCTACAGCACATGTTTGTTCTTATGTAATTCAAATAAATAATCAGTTTATTGCCAACTATTGAATCGTAATATATTGTAATGAGCTTCTTAGACATTGAAGGATGCCCTTTCTTTATTCATGTATGACATATTCTGGGGGTAATATACTCTCATGCAGCTTCCTTTCATTTAGAATAGCAAGGTTATATTAAGGATATATTTTATATATACAAATATAGAAACCAAATCCCTCTGGGCCAATCAATGGTTCACTGCAGTAAAAACAAAATCACAGGGAAATGTTATATTGAAGTCCACTGATGACGTGCATGGCCACAGATGGCATAAGTTGCGACTGATGGCATAAATGGCCACTGATGGCATAATGGCCACTGATGGCATAAATGGCCACTAATGGAAATAGTGGCCACTGATGGCATAAATGGCCACTGATCATAAATATGGCCACTGATCATAAATATGGCAACTCATGGCATAAGTGGCCACTGATAGCATAATGGCCACTGATCATAAATATGGCCACTCATGGCATTAGTGGCCACTGATAGCATAAATGGCCACTGATCATAAATATGGCAACTCATGGCATAAGTGGCCACTGATAGCATAATGGCCACTTATCATAAATACGGCCACTCATGGCATTAGTGGCCACTAATGGGATAAATGGCCACTGATGGCAGGAGGCATACACATTTCCAAATGATAATATTGTAAGAAAATATTATGATTGTTGAATATATGCAGGTACAACCAGGAGATGATATACATGTATCACATATTCACATTATATTCCCAAACATTCTTCTTAGAACAGATCATGTACGGTAAGGTTTGGCAAGAGCTACTTTATTATGGGGAAAACCCAGCATATTTCACTAGCTTGCACAACTGCCCACATTCCAAGTACATTACTTAATGAAACACACTACTAATATTCCTTCTACTGAGTACCAAGCAAGAAGGAAGGCATTTTGTCTTGGTATGACTCCACCAGCTAGATTCAACCTGCCAACTGCAAATGGAGATGCTCTCAAAACAAGGCCAAAAAGTCAGTGATAAACCAGTCTTGAGAAGACCTTAGTTTAATTTTCTGCAAGGATAGGTGCTAATTACATGTATAATTTCTTCTAATTCTGTGTATAATTTCAATTGACAATCAGTGTGCACTCTATGTATGGTTCTGGACTATTTGACATGAAACCCCTTTGGATGAACAGAGACAGAGAAAATAGAAAGTGCTCCCTCATTTTGCAAACAAAATGAAATGAACTGTCTTGACAAGACTAGTGATAAACATGTTTTTGTAAAGCGCTTATGAGGCTTTCTGCATTAGGCACTCTAGCAAGTCATCATCATTATTATCATTATTATATTTTTAAGAAGTACATATTCTGACTTAATGTAATCTTAATATATGAATTTGTACTCTTTATTTTTAAATGAATACCATTTGATTTTATGTGATTCAGTGAATGAATTGGTATTAATGACCAAGAAACAAACATTTACAACATTTCTGTTAAAATGTAAAACTCTTTCACTGGTATGAATCCATGAATGGTTCTAAAACTAATATGGCAAGACTAGGAATGACTAGGAATGAAAAATTTCTCAATCAATTTTCTCAATATTTTCATTGTAATCAATATGAAAATGTTATGGATAAAACCAAATTTTGGAGCTTTTCTTTTTGATGATTTGACTAAATGGAGTATTCTGTGAATGGAAACCCTTTTTGGGGGATAACAACAACATATTTTACACAAATGACATCTGATAACACTATCATCAGAGAATAATAGCACTGCTAGTGAAGAGCGTGAATTTTTTTGCAATGTTTCATCCATTTCGGTGCTGTAAATAAACCTACCAAGTGACATGTGAATATGTACACATCACAACAATATAACTTTAGCCCCTGAACTTTTTTCATTGAGGGTTTTTTCTTTATCCACATGCAATTATACAGATATATATTTTATATGGAGTGCAAAAATTGTCTGCCCCTGTGAGACAGGTGTTTGCTAAATTTTGTGTTTTCGAGATATTATTTCCTTGTGCACAAAGCCTGCAAATGTATGAATTTTGGGCTCCTCAAGCTGAAAACACTGATATATATATATGTATGTCCAAACACTTGGCTCAGTATCTCTGCAGAGTCTACGCGTGTAGTTTATTATTCTACTTATTGTATGACCAAAACTTCTTTGGTCTGGAAAATTTTCCTGTCTGCTAAATGGTTCATCCCAACAATGAACGACATAGCATCATCAATCATCAATGTTCATTCGAGGCCTCTGATTGGTCAATTTCTTCTAACTCTTCTCTTTGGAGGGGGTATGCTGAAGGGATCATCATCCTGCCAAAAAAAAAAAAGTACCACCATATCACAAAACTTTATATAGCGCTTCATGCAAGTGCCTCAAAGCAATTTTACATCATATATACTCCCGTCAGTGTGCTCTTTCTGATCTTAGGACATTCTGCATCCTAGCAGGCTACCACACATGTGACGCTCGCACTTACATACAGGATACTTTTCATACAAGTCTTTAAGGTTATCGAGGAAAACGATTTTCTTTAAAGATCATAGGTCGTCCATTGAACGCTATGTGAACTAAGGTTTCTATACATATTATTGTTCCCTTATTACACACGTTACATGTGTGCAATCAATATACTAGTACTACTAATATAGGTCTATCGATGACGAGAGCAAGTATATTCAGTGTAAACGATATGGAAAACATGATAGCAGAAGTGACGTTATTTTTTAGCGGCGTTCGACGGGTTTGGAGACGATCATTTCTCTTTAAAATGCACCATGAATACATTGTCTGATGAGTACAAGGGTACTATACAAATCTTTCATTAGTTAAGTTTAGTTTAGTAGATTAAGGATCAGGAAGGACATTTGGTCCTCATGAAAGACCCTGTACCACAGATAACCAAGACTGCCAGATATGATCGTGGATGAACACCGGCTTATCAGCCTTTCAATTAACTATCTTTAATCAATGAACAAACATTAAGATCAATGCAAATGCCACAAGATTTTAACAAGCTATAAATTCCAGACTTTTGTTAATTTCATTTCATAATAATAAAATTGCATTTTTCAATCCAAACTGCAAGCTTTACTATTCAGAAGGCCATGTGCTCAGAAAGCAACAGACTTTTTGTTTAGGCAAAACAAGAAAGAAATATTTTCTACTACGAATTCTCAAATACATTTGTTGTTTTATACTTACATCTGAGTCACTGAGAACTGTCACATCCTCTGGACTTGAATCACGTCTGAAGCAAAGTGAAAGAACCAGGAATTAGACGAAGACCCCCCAAAAAAGAAAGAAACATATTTGGAAAAGACATATGAGGGAGGAATTTGTCACATAGCCATATGCAATTGTCATCATCTGGGACCAGGAATCCCCCTTATTAAAAAATCTTGTATAATTCTCACAAGATCTCACGAGAAGTGTACGAGATCTCACGACAGGTGTATGAGAACTGTACAAGAGTTTGCGAGAACTCTACGAGAACTCACTAGTACTATAAGAGAACTCACTGGAACTGTACGAGAACTCCAGAGAACTGTACAAGAATTGTACAAGGCCCATGAAGTCTATACAAGATCGCACGAGACCTGCGCACAACTCATGAGAACTATATGAAACTTCAAAAACCGTACGAGAACAATATCAGAACATTGGGTATATGTTTGAACCCTTCTCGGCAAGGGTAATTTTAGACAGGCTCTAACCGACCTGTATACCCTAGTGGCCTGAAGACAGGCTTTAAACTCATCTAGATTGTGCACAAATTATGTTTCTTTGAGAATTACCTCAGAACATTCAGAGAAGTTCTTGAAATCGACGACAACAAAATGATTGGTCTGCACTTGTGTACATGCAACGTGTAGCCTTCATACTTGTAGCGTGAGTACATTAGTGTGAGTACGAGTACAGCCAAAAAGTTCAGGTTGTGAGTAAGAGTACGGGTA
>JAODFY010069467.1:0-12109 GCA_027580055.1 Paracaudina chilensis | reverse complement strand
GTTATATTTAGCCATTTACCTATCTTATTAGTGTCGAAACAACTCGTCCTCATAGACAACTCGGCCCCGTGGACAGCTCGGCCCACTTATTAGAATTTTGTATATAAAGTTGTATTGTTGACAACATATGTACACATTTTGGAGAGTAGCAAAACTTTTGATTAGGACTAACGTATTGTCTCATCGCCCCAAATGGGCTGAATGAGACATTGTAATTGATTCGCCATTAGACCTATAAACACTATTGCCTATATATTTTTGCTGTTTTTTTTTTCCGGATAGGCCTATATCTCAAAACCGAATGGCGGATTACTTTCAAATTTGGTGGAGAGGTAAAATGTGACAATAGCTTACATTTGTACAAAAAATAGATCAATATGATGATTTGTGGCGAAAAATAAAATATTTTAAATCAAATTTCAAGTTTTGGGGAAATAGAGTTATTTGGACATAAAACAAACATCTTATGGCCGATTAACTTCAATTTTGGTAAATCAGTAAGCCAGGACATAAGCTAGCATCACATGTGAACAAATTCATTAAGATTATAAAAATGTGGACATTTTGGGGAAAATCTATCTTTTCGGTCAATTTTTGGGACAAACATGGCAAAAAAGTGAATCTTGAATACTTTTATTGAAAATTATACTTTTATTAAAAAAAATTGTGGTAAAAATCATATTTTTGGGTAAATTTGGGGTAAAAATACATTATTGAGCATAGCTACAAAACCGTATGAACGATAATTTTCAAACTTGGTAAAAAGGTGAATCTTGACCAAAATTTCAAACATTTTTAGCGGAAATTATCAGAAAATGTGATATTGAGGGGAAAATATGTATTTTTGGTCATGTTTGTGAACATTTTTGAAGGTCATTCGGAAGACATCAGGGGTCTATGGAGGTCAAATTACTAAACATTGTTTGATTCACATGAAATTTGATATATATGGTCAACATTAGGTGCCGAAAATTTTGAAGGTCATTTGGAGGTCATCGGGGGTCAATTGAGGTAAAATTACTATTAACATTGTTTGATTCACATGAAACTTGGTACATATGGTCAACATTTTGCAGAGGAAATTTTGAAGATCATCAAGGGACATTTGAGGTCACATTATCAAACTGCTTTGGATTCACATGTACCTTGGCACATATAGTCAACATATTTCATTGGGTCAATAACTAGCATATATTGATGCAAGCTATACATATACATTTTGAGAACGAATATAGCATTGAAAATGTATCTTGTCTCTTCACATTAGGCTATCGATTTAAAAGTTACATCACTTTGCCAAGTCTCTACACTTAATTTTATGGTCTAAAATTTTATGGTCTAAAATGATGGGGAATTTGGGCAAACGGACATTGCCCATGATTTAGCGATGAGATTTTCTTCTTGTTGTATTTTTCAAAATATTCTGTGGGTCAAAGTTAAAGGTCTGGAAAAAAGGGGGAAAGTGCGCCCCCGCCCCCCAAATCCCGCCTATGATTTCTCCATATACTACTCAAATACCATGAGGGCAACACTAGTGTTTTTTTTTTTACTTCTATTGGAACACTGGAGCACAATGGGTCCAAGGGAATTCAAGGTTCCTCATAAAAAGTGATTTCATAAAGGGCACAACTTCTCAATGGGGGGGGGGGGAGATATCAGATATATCGTCCCCACCTAAAATATCCCTTTCGCCCACCGTGATCGCATTAGCATTAGATGACCTTTGACCTCCGTCAAAAACAAAAGGGCGAACCTATACCTAGCAAGTATGCGCTTCATATAGATGATCGACTTATGCTGTTTACGTTTTCAGTGTTTGGCCCAAGATGACTTTTGCCAAAACCAATATGGTCCTTGTACTCCTTGTGGCGAACCTGCTCAAGTTTGGGTTTCATAGATGTTGGTAAGTTACTGAGTAATCGAGTTTACAAGGTGTTTCATGAGGCCCATGTTGACCCCATATAATGTTTGCTCTCAAAAAGAAAAGTGAACTATTCACAGTGGGGAATATGAGCCCAGAGGCACTGGGGAACATGCCCCTCACCGTTCTGCAAAATGGCAAAAGTGCCCCTTTTAGGTGTCCCATAGTTTACAGTATGGTATCGCCAGAAAATTTCAGCAAGACCAAGGTGCACATCTTTGTCTCACAGGCACCATTAATGAGGCAAATAGTCAAACCGGTTCTGCACCTGCAGTAGAATCCCAGGAAATCTGCAGCGTGTGGAATGTCTTACTTGGGCAAAATCTTTCGAGCTACGACAGTATACGGTTAATAAGTCTATATTGTATACAACAGCATCACAGGAAATTTTCAGCCTCAAGGTAACTACGAAGTCGCACGGCCGGAACCATTTTTACGGGTTCAGTGGAAAGGAAAACCTCTTGAAAATAACTTGGAAATGTCCCTTCGAAGTCGTGCCCCATCCTACCCCTAAAAGGTACAAGCTGAAAGTTGGCTAGTTAATGTTGTTTACAAGTGTTCAGTGTTTGAATTAAATTGACTTTTGACGATGCATTATGGCGAACCTACATGCCAATTAAGGGATTCATATATAAAGGCTTTATGGCCTTATTCAGTTAACAAGGTGTCACAGACACATGTCATCATGATTGCATTAATTCCATCTTTCATCAAGATTGATTTTATTATCAGTTGTATTTCACACAAATCTACAATGGAATTGGCCTTAAAGATGTGTGACACCTGTAACGAGTCTGGAAAAACTTTGTCATTTCTGGAAACCTCCCAGAAAAAGACTGATTTTGTATGTTTTTCACCCTTTTCCAGAAATGACAAAGTATTTCCCATTGTGTTCTTTTCAGCATACAATGATGTAGGGACGAAAGAAATTAAAAAGACAAGAAAAGATTCATTACAATTTTTGCATGAACAACTTTAGTTTCATTAATATATTTTTTTCCTATTCTTCAAATCAATAGTCACACATTTTTATTTCACGTAAACCTTTGAAATTCTAAAACTAAACAAGACTCAATATCCTGTTCTTAAAAATTTCACCTCATTTCTGTACATTTATAACAATATAAAAAGGTATAATTTCTTGCGTTCTGTTTTTAAGTCTTAAACACATGACATGAGTTTTACTGGAGTTGTGTGTGAGGGAGGGGGTGGCGGGAGTGGGAGTTACACACATGCACACTCATGTTGGTTTTAAACCATGACAATTATATTTTACTGTTTCAAATATATATTTTAGCACATAAATACCTTGTACCCGGCAAATTCCTTCACACTTCAAAAAGCTTGATGAAAGACGATTTTCTAACTACATCTGTATGACAGACATATCTCTTTTAAATCTATACATTTTAAGTACATCACACAAAACCATTAGTAGCTCTTTACGCCCAAGAGAAAATATTTAGTGCTTATGATACCCACACCGTTATCGGAAAAGATACATTTTGCCGGGTACCAAGCATTGGTCACATGTGTTATTTGCTTGAGCAGGCATATTGCCATTGTGGAGAAGCCGTTTTGCTTACCCTCAATGGCAATGGGGTGGCCCAGTCATATATTTTATGACTGGGCCACTAAGTCAACATATATGATGACGACGATGTAACAGTAGGTTATTCTCAGGGGTGTCCTGGGTGACAATATACTACAAAATGTTTTAGTAAAAGTGATCACATGGCACATGACCAAAATGGCTAAAAATCCTGTCAGTATAACCACTACCCTTTACATCTGGCCCAAACTGCTGATGACATGTTCAGTGTCAACAGTATAACTGCATAGTGGCTGCATATAGTGCCAACATGTTGTACACACCTACATGCTGTACAAGCCAAAATGGTGCATTATGTTGTACAGGGTATCATGTTGTACAGGGTATCATGCTGTACAGGCAAACATGTTGTACACACCAATGTGGTGCATTATGTTGTACAGGGTATCATGTTGTACACACTAAAATAGTGCATTATGTTGTACAGGCCATCATGTTGTACATGCCAACATGCTGTACACACCAACATGCTGTACAGGCCAACATGCTGTACATACCAACATGGTACATTATGTTGTACAGGGTATCATGTTGTACATGTGAACATGCTGTAGGCCTACATGCGAACATGCTGTACACGCCAACATGGTGCATTATGTTGTACAGGGTATCATGTTGTAAATGCCAACATCTTGTACATGCCAAAATGGTGCATTATATTGTACAGGGTATAATGTTGTACATGCCAACATGCTGTACATGCCAACATGTTGTACATGCCAACATGTTGTACATGCCAACATGTTGTACATGCCAACATGTTGTACATGCCAAAATGGTGCATTATGTTGTACAGGGTATCATGTTGTACACACCAACATGCTGTACAGGCATGACAACATGCTGTTCATATTGTACTTGTTGGCATTTGGAAATGTCTCATCTTTTACAAGGCAATGATGCCAACATACTGAACATGTCAGCATGTACATTTATAAATAAAATAAAACTACTATGCAGGTATCCATCTGGGATTGGCAGATAAAGCAATAATCAGGGTTATGGGAGCCCTGCCATTCATTTCCCTTGTAAGTTATGATGAAAATGTACAGGCTGACAAACTATTCAAAACCTTATATAGTGTGGTGTATTGCATTCCACAGAAGATGATTTCGCAGGAAGCATAGAAGATATACTCAACAAATAATCTAATTTCAACTCTTTTAATAATAATTCTAGTGATAGATCCATGCAGCAGTATGGGCCAACAGCCCAACATATTTTTGCACTAAACATCCTGCACAATGAAATGTTCTAAGTATGATTTTCACCAAACTTCCCCTTCCACTGGCAAGCAACCCCTTTAGAACCAGTTTGTCACATTTTAACGTATGGCTAACTAGTACAAAACACTTAAACACAACCAGAAAGTTTGACTTTCATCCACCTTTCGCCTATTGAGATAGCTCGTATTACGAGTTAAATACGAGCTAGGCGTCACACACACACACATACATACACACGCCAACGAGATTACATAGATTCCTTTGACCTTCGGCAAGGAACCAAAAACAACACATTCCACACATTGGTCAGATACGTAACCACACATCACCCTCTGAAGAATTGGGTATGTCAACCCAAACTAACTGGCTACACATATACTTGTATTATATAACCATCTACTTATGTCTGTCTGCACACCAGCAATGTCAGTCTCAACTATTTCATTTCCACTAATAAATGAACCAATATTGACATTATGCTGGTAGTTCATTGGGAAGGTGAATGCATTAAAAAACATCCACATTCATGGTGGATGTTATTAATGCATTAACATTCCCAATGAACTACCAGCACAGATTGTTACTATAGCATTCTGTCTGATTCCTGGGCTAGTTTTCCAACAAATATAGCACTATAAGATTTATAATCCACACTATATAGTTCACACTATTAGAAAGTCTGCATTATAGTCCACATCAATCTCCGCACAGGAGGCCAAATAGGGAACAATGACATACGATACATACACCAATCATATTTCTACGAGTGGGCAAATTGGCAGCAGAGAGTTCTTTTCTATCCTTCACAAGTAACATTGTTCGATGCTTTTTCACGTAACCAAAATCTATGTGCATTTGTACAGATATCAACTATTGATGGCAAACAATTTTTAAAAGAGTTTGAAAAGACTTTAAAACACATACTTCACAAGCGAGAATTGTAAAACACCACCGGAAATTAATAGAGGGCTCTATTATAAACCAAGCACAGCCACACACACACAGACAATACAAGCAACTGTCTACAACACCATGTGTAAACCACAGCCAGGTATAATTCAGGCATGTTAGCCAGTTAAGTTGCCTACTGTTAACACTATTTCTTTGAACTAAACACAATTAAACACATCCCATATAAGCATATCACCCAGTTCTGGTTGTGGTGGTACAACAGGTGGGTGTGCTGGTCCGAGTGGCGGGCTCTCCTAGTCCATTTTTTGTAAGCTTTGCATTGCATCAAATGAAACACTGCCAACATTGCTTTGTTAAGTAGTCTTCCCTCCTGTACAAATCATCTGTGACGACTGCAACACTCAATCTATGCAAAACCAACAAACACATGAACACATAGGAAAATAAAATGAAAATGGCAAAATACTCAGTTATATAATAATTTTTTTTTTTAATATTGCTGTAAAACTGAAAGCCAACATTTCAAATACTGACCATTTTAAAGGTTGTTTTTACCTATATGTTTTAATCATACACAAGTGATTATACATTTAGTGCAATCAAGCATTACTACCATCACATGGTGAACTGCTCATGACTGCATTAAGTACAGAACATTTGGAGAATACAAGTGTCAAGATTATTTATAAAACATAATGACATAAAACTTAATGACATAAAATTGACATAAAATGATGAAGCATACAAAATGGCTTGTTACTATGACATGCTTATTATGACTAGGACTTTTGGGGATAGAGAGTGTTAGGGGCCTAAGACAGACAGATAGACAGACAATTTGAACATGGCACAAATGTCACAGTACTTATAAACTACAAGGAAATTATTCCTTTCAAATAACTATTGTTTATTTGAAGGAAAGCCATTTACAAAAGCTGCGTTACACTACAGAATTCCTGGCAGTAAAATGTAGTATTTGTATAGCGGCAGTTGCTTTAGACAGGCCTTTTTCTGTCGATTGTTGCGCACTGTAAACCTTTTTTTAAAAATTTAATTTGAAATGTTGTAATCATTTAGCACAGAACAGATCATGAGATGCAAGTCTATTTACATATCAGTAAATACATTTTTCATAATTTACATATATGTATATGCTGTCCACACTTGGAATCTAATGTAACCATCATCAATAGAGACCGGCCAGTATCAACACTAAAATAAGCACTGTGCAAAATTTTGTCTTCACCACCACCCAACCCCTCCCTATTATTACTGTACAATTTCAGTCCACAGCAATTACACCCCCAAAATCTCATCCCCCCCCCACACTGGACTACAAATGCCCAGTAGTGTAGAATGTGATATATAATTCATCATTTGTTACATTCGTTCCGCCAGCATACTGACGGAAGCTGTTGATTCTAGTTGATGCTTCCTGGTTTCTTGGAGTCACTACTTTATACAGTTGCGTCAATTACAATAGGGTTGACCACAATAGGGTTGACCGAGCACTCCATGCATGGGGGAATTTTGTATTTAAACAATGTAGAGTTTTACTGAGTCATGGTAGACTGTTAATAGTACTACAGTACAGTAAAATGAGTGTTGATAAAAAGCAACACCTTAAACCAGTGTTTGTCTTTCTGAATTCTCTCTCACATTTTTTTTTTTGGGGGGGGGGGAGGAGGAATGCTGTGTAAATAACCTTTAAAAAGCGGTCCTTGGCCACAATACGTCTAACATTGTTATCACAATGTTTATGCAAATTCCATGTTGGAAGCAGCAATTTTATGCATGGTATTCAATGCAATGCTGTGTGTGCAGTGTGCTGTGCTGCATGTCCATTATTCCACTTTTATTGAGCAATTTTTTTTTTTCAAACCTCATTTTATTGAGTGACAAATTCAAACATTATTTGTCATGCT
The DNA here is from genome assembly GCA_027580055.1 of Paracaudina chilensis. Taxonomy (NCBI): domain Eukaryota; kingdom Metazoa; phylum Echinodermata; class Holothuroidea; order Molpadida; family Caudinidae; genus Paracaudina; species Paracaudina chilensis. The sequence goes on along the minus strand of JAODFY010069467.1, from coordinate 4,513 downwards.
TTTTCCTGAAAAATCTTAAACATTGACTGGAAAAGGTATTAAAATTCTCTGAATATTTTGACTATTAAAGAGCACAAACACAAAACTGTTTAAAAATATACATACAGGAATATGTTGAACATTTATTCCATGCATTATCCATTAAAATTTCTAAGAAACATATAAAAACTATCATATTTATTAACTTTGGCAGTGATTCCTTGGTAGTATGAAAGAAATTGCAAAATAAAACATTTCAAACCAACAAAAAAAATTCTTACAAACAATATTTAGCAAGTCTTTATTGTAATCCTTTGTTTGGGATTCCAAATAAGATTTATAAAGACAAATTCACAACCTGATCCATGGCATTTATGACAGTATGACTGGTCTACTCGAAGCTCAGTACATGGAGTGACCAGTCTAGCAGTATTCTGGCATATCCTGGGATAGTGTTATTATAACAGTAAATAAAATCTATTACTGAGATATATTTCAAAGGTAACCCAAGTTTCTTTATATCAAGTGATAAAACCAGAACAGTCATGAATACAACATACATATGTATAGCCCCAAATTCTGGGCAAAGTCCCAGGAACTGATGTACTGTCCCCAGTTAATGTTTCCATCCCCCCCCCATACCACCCCCACAGTGACTGTGTTCAATACCAATACTAATTTAGCACAAAGTAAGAAACAGTAAATTGGCTCAGGCCACAATGTCCCTGGATTCGCTATGATGACAATTTTACAGTGCATGATTAAATCTGTATCTGAACTTTCATTGCTGTCCAACTGTTTCCATTTTACACTGCAGAGTATGGTTACTATGGTAACACTTGTTTTGTAACACAGTCATGGTCAATTTTGCAGGCCCAATCAATACCAGTCAATACTTTATTGGTTTAATTTTGCTCTTTCATATTGCTGTACATTACCACGAATGGTTGGTTTTGGGGTTTTGAATGTCCAACGATACTATAGAATCAACGATTAAGGTCATATATGTCATCTCAATTATTTTGCAAGTGCACACGCACTCGCATATTAAACATGTGACTGAATATTATATGTGGAAGACCATATTTTGGGTTAGATTTGAGGACATGAGATACCACCTTGTGTTATAGGGCAGTACTATCAAGATTATGATCTACTTTTCTTTTTTCTTTTTTTATAAAAAGAGATATTCAGATGACACAGCCCCTTTAGTGGGTAGAAGGCAATCTGTGAAAAATTTTCACAAACTTCACTCTAAAAAATAAATGTTAAATCAGTTGCATAATACATGTAACATTGTATATGAAACCTATGGAAGTTACCCTATAGCTAGTACGGTCTGGTAGCAAGCATAATCGCCACTGACCCACCCCCCTTAGGGTTGGTGCAGATGGTGGCTCACAGGGTTTACTCTTCTACAGATTTCAGATAGAGAAAATGAGGAAACAATTCAAGTCCAAAATTGACGGTTTGCAACCCCAAATTAATTTTGTGAATACTTCATATTTGGCCTCTGATAAAGTTATGAGATGTGTAAGTGCTCTTTCAGAGCCATACATATATAGTATTTGTGGTTGAAACCAATTTACTCATGTACCGTAATCCAAGTATAATTAACAGTACAAGAGTCCAGAGTAATAACAGGTTTATATAATAACACTTGCAAAGCCATATTTGGGGGAGGGGGCTCTGATAAATTTTCAAAAGCTAAATCTGTCATATGGTAGTGCAAGCATGAAGGGTATTCTGCATGTATCTAAAACACCTATATAGCCTTTTCCTGGATAATTTTTTGTTTTTATGCTTAGCTTTTGCATTAGTGCCAATGGTACAGACAGTATGGGGTGTTATCACTGCCCAAACAGCCCAATACCAACAAAACAGTTCCATTTAAATTAAGACACAAATTCCAACTAATTGTTACCCTACAGAACATCATAGTACAGGACTGGTTAACAAATTAATTACCAAAACATACAAAATCAATGCAGGACACCTTTCACTGTTAGATTGCATTACAAAATGCAACAAGCACCGGATTGTGTGCTTGCATGATGTTCCAAGAAAATATCACAGCAAGAACTAACCTTCGCCAAAATTATGGTGGTGCACTACTAGAGAAGTTAGCGCACAGGTGCCCATTATTCAGTTGCCCAGGGCGGCATGACGGAGGTCTGCTATTGTATGCCAACAACTATTGTACCTGTAGTCTGCGTACTCATTTCTAGTGCCTAGTTTCCGTTCAAAGCACACTTGGTACTACAACCATATCGTGACAATATGCCACACAATTTAACCTTGTATCTGACCTTCAGTGCAAATACTGTACTGTCTGATGCACATAAACCATCCCACAGTCCACTATCTCTGCTACCAATAGGGCCTCTCATTTTCTGAAAAGTTATAATAAGAAACATCAGCCCATGGGTAATTTCTGCTAAGGTTCTTGTAACTTTCTACCAACTCCTCTTGATCTGAGGTTTCTTTTTCTTGAAGTGAGATGATACGATAATTGATATTCTTGTTGTTGTCCCAAAAACTTTTAAAATTGCACTCGTAACAAACACAGAAATATGCTGCTCTCCCAGCAAGGTTGGGCGGCAGATCAAACTGAAAAGAAAATGTATCGTACTTGTTCGAGACTGGGGCAGCCCCTTCTTCTCCCCCAAGAACATTTGTAGGGAAAATAAATGTTGTGGGTATATCTCTAAATGTCTTCCATTCATCAAAGGTGACTCTAATCTTTACAGATTTCTCAAAATGTATGTTCTTCACTTTCACTGTCCCCATAATGGTGATATTTTCTTTGATAATGACATTTTCAAGGCACACATTATATCGCTCCAGTCTTTCCCGGAAATCAAGGTAATTTGATGCAGGTTGGTCAAAGTCAGGCACATAGGTGTACGGGAAGTTCGGCTCTGCTCTCTCATTTTGAATGACATCCTTAAAGAGACTGTCGGATAATGTCGGTGGGGAGTCGCTGGGTCCATCCATGATCCTTACCGTGTGCAACCGGAGGCCTTTCGAGTCTGCGAAACATACCCTCTTTTTGTTAAGTTTCACCTCCTCCGGGCTTTGAATCGTGACTGAGCTCATCATCTTCTCCATGTCTGGTGCCCGAGTTTCACTGACAGTAACGGGAACGTTGTTGTTACTTTCGCTGGGTACACTGCAGCTGTTTTCGTAAGCGGGCACAATTCTGAGGCATGACCTCAAGGGCTGCTCAGGTTCTGATTTTCCAGTGGATTGACATGTGCTTTTCATAACAGTTCTGTGATATGCAGCGGTTGGGCTCAAGGTCAATTGCCGAAAAGTGTAGAGAAAGCCAAAGGCAGGTGGGCTGCTTCCCAATGGAAAATAGGTGTCAAAGGGCATTTCTCTTCTGCGGGTGTGCGACAACTCCAAATCGAGCATTACTGCTCCCTTGCAGACCTGCAAATAACAACAGAAACAGAGAAAATGTCACAATGGCTTTTGTGAAATTTTTAAAATGTTTTAGGTATGAAAGGTGCTAAGAGGATTAACCACGAAAATACCCATCAATATTATTTTCCTCCTCTTTATCGGTCCGAACAATACAACAAATTAAACAAAATGACAAAACCTGGAAAGGAAGAATGAAAAAAACATATAAACATGGCTTTTTTGCGTCACCTAAACTCTTTTTTCTTATTAAACTGAACCAAGATGTTTACCATGTACTGTATAGTAAGAGAGATTATGATAACATGTGTCGCTAACTAGTTATATAAATGTTTTTTTCTCATTTGGCAGTCTCCAAAAATTGGATTCTCATGACTTTTTTTATGATACCCAAAATGGGTTACTGTACGACAGGTTACCATGCTCATGTAAACCCGAAGAACGGTAGTACCATGAAATGATTGAAATCTATAATCCCGAGGCCTGATTTGGGTCATAAAATATGCATAACATGTGATGTTCAAAAGATATACTGTAATCTATGGACACTGAATGGATAAAAATTACTACTGATGGAAAGTCGTGTCTGGAGCACCAAGGAAATGATCGTGGAGATGATATTGTACTGGAAATGTATCATCACCTCAAACCATACCATAATTTTGATAATATTTAATAGCATTTATGGATTTTACTTTAAGCCTCACCAACTCATTAATATTCATATGCGAAATTGAATCAAATACCTTTGCACGTCAAGGATGACACTTTATATCAACACCCATTTTCAAATTTACCCTAGGTTAATTGCAAGACTCAACAGATTATCGGATCGGCCATTGGATAGGGCCGATGTTTTGCGCTATTGGCAAAACATCGGAGCGTCAAAATTGGCAACTGTATTTGTATTCACCGTGTATTCACAGTGATTTTGAAATTTTAACTGTTCAAATATATAATGCTTGTTCTGTAGAGAGAGTGTTGTGAATCTAACATTAAAACATTCATAGATCTGCCTTAAAAGTTTCATAAAACAAGAGCCCAATGGGCACTGTGGTTCCTTGCATATGGGTATATGACAATGACACATATTATCATAGCAAGTTTG
>JAODFY010069356.1:0-12110 GCA_027580055.1 Paracaudina chilensis | reverse complement strand
GAATACTACCTTCCGTCTTTCTCCTATCAAGGTATAAAATAACAGCATTTACTGTGTAGAGTATATGAGCGGCCTTCGCATCGTCCCCCCCCCCACCCCTTGATGTGTCAATGAAGGTGAAATTCTTTATTAGTAAATTGAAATAACTCGACAAGGCAACATGCGTGAATCTCAAAATTTTCAGTGCAGGGTTTTGAAATATCCTCTTTTTATCTGCATGTGCCAATTTGTATTTGCTTGTAAGTTTACTTAAAACTATGTTATGATGTGTAAATGATCAGGACTATTGTGATTATGATATACAATAATTTATAATAATATTAAGACGATATATCCTTTTATCATTCATTCGTGTCACTTGTTGTTAGTTGTTAGTTGTTAGTTGTTAGTAAAGCAATATGCTGGTGCAGAGCACGATGATCACGATGAGCACGATAGGCACGATCATGACATGATTAAAAAATAAGTGAAGAATAGTTTTGCCAGACAAATCCAACGTGATATTCATTTGATGATATCAGTGTATCATGATATTAGACAGCTGCAACTGCAGAAATTCCTGTAACATTCTCATTTCTGCCATCGAAGCCTTCCATTTTATCAAAACACTTTTTGTAGTATCTTTGTGTTTTGCCAGACTGACAAAACCAATATGATTTTCCATCATACTGTTATGGCCCCTTTAATATATTCGGCAGAAATGTTGCTTTACCAAAGTACCCAGTGTACTTTATTTTTTCTACATCTATAGCATGGCCACTGACAATGGAGTTGGCGACGTGTGTTGCTATAGGGCACAGTCAAGTGCGGTGGACCAGGGGAGGGGGGAACATGAGAACGTAATCCCACAGCATGAACAAATTCAAACCTGCACTTCAACAAGCCCCATAATGCCAGCAGCGTTCAGGATATGGCCTAAACTGCACATACAAAACCAGCCCCAAATACCACAACACTGTAAAGCTGTAACAGCCATTAGTCTTTCCGAACGATTCTCCTATGACGTCATCAACGTTTTGTGTGACGAGGCCCGCGTGGGAAACGTCAGTAGGAGGCCTGAAACACAACGACAGTGGACTTGACAAAGTCGCCGCACCGAAAGGCCGCCCATACGACAACACAAAACAATGAAAATGTGGGCAGCTCCCTACATAAAACATGCAGTTCTGGGACAAATGCCAATGTGGGCAGGCTCCTTATACAATCATGCAGTTGTGAGACAATTGAAGTAATCACATGTTATGCAGCTACGCTTCGCTCTCCCCGCCCCACCCACTTTTTTATTTGGGGGGGGGGGGGGGGCAATACAGGCAGACATTACACATTCAGTGACCATTGTGCTGAAAATTCCCGGTAAGCAGCGCTCAGTGTCGAGGGCCGCGTGGGAACCGTTAGGAGGCCTGAAGAAACAAAAATAAACGCAGCAGTGGACTTGCCAAAGTCGCCGCACCGAAAGGCCACGCATACAAAACAACACAAAACAAATACCAATGTGGGCAGCTCCCTACATAAAACATGCAGTTATGGGACAGTTGAAGTAATTATGTGTTATGCAGCTGTGGTTCGCTCTCCCGCCCACAGTTGGAATTTGCATAAATGCCGCCATCACTATTCCTGCCATACGAACCAACATCACTTGGTCGTGAAGAGAAGGCTGATAAGCCGGTGTTCATCCACGATCATCTGACAGTCTGCGTTATCTGTGGTACAGGGTCTTTCATGAGGACTAGATGTCCTTCCTGATCCTTAATCTACTAAACTCCTCATTAATCTCCTGGTCAATGATACCATTTAATATAGCCAGGACGCGTTCACCAAAAGTGCATTTACATTTGGAAACCATACTGCCCATTAGGCTATATGATGTGAATGACGCCACAAGCTACTCTGTTACATCTAGCATATTTGCAGCAATTGTCCCATCACATATCATGGTCACTTTAGCCGGTATTTACATTGCTTACAACTTGTTTAATAAGTGGACGTGTCTTTAGCGTTACGTAACTTATTCTACGTTTATTCAAAGAAAAATTCACAGATGATAGCCGGGTACAGTCCTGTTGTCCAAGCCCTACTGGGGACACTTTTAACATGGGGACTTACTGCCGCGGGGGCTGGTCTGGTCTTTGTTTTTGCAAGTGGTCAGGTAAATGGTAGATATATGACCCGGCAATGCCTTATGGGGTTATTGTTAGGGCCTATTCCACGAAATTAAAAGTATTGCTAGGTTGGGCCTATTGACCCGGATGATTGTACTGCACTAACTGCAGTATAATAGACCCTTCAAAGTTCGAATACCTAAGCAGTTAGATTCTCCTAAGTTCTCTTTTTTATTTTCGTAGTAATCACCAAAATAGTACAATCGATGGCCAAGAGAAGTGTGTTATTAACAGATTCACAACATCATTTGTTTTCAAATATAAAATGGAATATTTTTCTACCATTAATGGTGCTGAGATGCAATAGGCTGCTACTTTTGGAGCTAACCCAAACTTAATTGATACCCTAACCCCTCCCTAAACTCTATGCTAATGGCTATTACCCCTGTAAATTGTTGAATGCAACAGTACTTCTCAGCTAGTTACTTACAGATTCTAAATTAGAGCTGGGGTTAGGTTCGAGGTTAGGGTAGAAGTTAGGGTAGGGGTTGTCATGTAGTTACTTCCAGGTATGGATTCTAAATAAGTACCAGTATATTTTTTATTTGCTTTGTGGTAAGGGGATTTTAACTTATTGATTTTCTTTCTATCAACAGCGAAAAGTACTTGATGCTAGTCTTGGGTTTGCAGCTGGGGTAGGTATAGTTCATTAATTCTGCTGCAGATTTAGGAGGAAAATGTATAAGGAAGAAGAACATAAATAAGAGTAGGAAAAACACACAGCTCAATGGTGAAATTCCCATCACAATAACATGTTTGGTTTATGATTATAATGGTTGTATTTATAAAGCACATTTCACATGCATCTCAAGGTGCTTCATATCCATTACCCGTGGTCACTCATTGGTATAATACTGTATATCTCATCTAACCCACATCACATACATGAGCAGAAGCTGGCAGCCTATATCAGTGCCTAAGCTATTTGACAGGTTACAACCGGGTGGGATAAAGTGCATTGCCTAGCTAAAGACACTAGTAGTGGACCAGGCCTGCTTGTTGGGACATTTGTGCCAAAAATCCCCACCACAACATCCACAACCCCACCATAACCACCACAGACTTAACAAGAGCCCCCACAACATCCACCAACACCCACAATCACATCATAACCACCACAAACCTACCATAGCCACCACAGACATCACCAAAGCCACCACAACATCCACCAATTAACACCTGCAAATCGACCACAAACTCCCAACCCAATTGCCACCCCAGATTCTTTCATTAAATACCCAGACTTCTACCCTAGACATACCCATGCCACACAACAAGAACACTCTCATCCCAAGAAACACCCACGCCCTAATGATCCTAGGACCCAAACAATTCCTGGTAACTTCCATTCAGATACTCCTCAACACTCTCTCCTGGACCGTGCAAAGGAAACTGTTCAGCAATTTTACACTGGTAGCAAAAGAGTTATAATATCAGTTGCATTACACTGGGTAACAAAAGAGTTATAACACCAGCCATGTTACACTGGGTAACATAAGAGTTATAACAATAGCCACATATACACTCAGTAACAAGAGTTATATCAACAGCCATGTTACACTGGGTAACAAAAGAGCTATAACACCAGCCATGTTACACTGGGTAACATAAGAGTTATAACAATAGCCACATATACACTGTGCAATAAAAGAATTATAACAACAGCCACGTTTATACACTGGGTAACAAAAGAGCTATAGCACCAGCCACTTTACACTGGGATATAGAAGATTTATAACACCAGCCAAGTTACATCAGGTAAAAAAGAGTTGTAACACTATCATATCAAAGAGTTTTTTGTACTTCACAGGTCATGTTGGCTGCGTCCTACTGGTCACTCCTGGCCCCAGCCATCGAACATGCAGAAATATCCTGGTCCTCAAAAGAGTGGGCTGCAGTCCCTGTTGCTATTGGCTTTCTACTAGGTGGGGTCTTTGTATATATAGCTGATATATCTCTGCCTTATTTTGTAAGTATTCCAGTCAGTGGCATAGTTGGGGTGCATTGGGTCATGCCCCCCAAACCCCCTCCCTCATTGATGTATATAACTATATACAGTATATAGCTGATATATATCTGCCTTATTTTGTAAGTATTCCAGTCAGTGGCATAGTTGGGGTGCATTGGGCCATGCCCCCCAAACCCCCTCCCTCATTTATGTATATATATAGCTGATATATCTCTGCATTATTTTGTAAGTATTCCAGTCAGTGGCATAGTTGGGGTGCATTGGGCCATGCCCCACAAACCCCCTCCCTCACTGATGCTATAAAATAATATACAGGATATCTTAACAAACACATTTTGGCTCACTTTCCTATGTGTGACAAGTAGATGCCATATGATGAGTATACGTGTCCCATTGGTATCCATGGCTTGAATATTAATGAATGGTTGGGGCTTAAAGTAAAATTGTTAAAAGGTCAATATCTTCACGGCCATCTGATCAGTCCGATCAGATGGCCGTTCTTGGTATGGTGATGCTAGATGATGAGATGAGAAAGTGCTTATTGCCGCTCAAAGTAGCTTTTGTAAACACAAAATCTCAGTGGGGGTATATTATCGCCCTACTTTTTTAAACAATTTCCAGTTAACTACAGACATCAATTAATCATAACCATCACCCTACTGCTCACCCTTGAGGAGAAATTTCCATCACTGGTTCAAAGATTGTTATAATATGTAATGAAAATGTAAGAATGATCAATATTGAATTATACATATAAAAAATATGTTTTAGAAAACATTTTGCATAATTTTTTTCCAATGATATGGTTCTTTGTTTGTTTCAGAATGTATCTTCTAACCCTGCTCTCGCTTTAGCCCCCAAGATGCATGACGAGCCCTTCGGTGTCCTCCCCGGGTTCAGTGATGAAGAGTCAGCTCTATTGGGTAAGGTCCAGCCTCACAACCTTGCCTTCCCAAATTGAGAAGTATATAACCATTTTCGTGGGGTTGAGGTATATATTACATTTTCGTGGGGTTGGGTTTCTGATCCTCACCACTTTTTATTTGGCCATTGTCTCTTTCCACTTGCTTTCATCCTCTCTGGTCTGTTTGGTGCTTCGATTCATGGAGTCACCGGTTCGAGTTTCTCCAAGATCAATGTGTGTCGTATAGTTACAGAGTTGTTAATCCAATCGGAAATTCATAATCATGGACATTAAATATGAATGTTTGAGACTGACCTCAGTCATTTGTGTTCAATAACCTGAAAAAGGTCTTGCAGGTGGATCATATATAAGACATACACACACACATAGGCCTACATATTCTAAATGTTAAACCCCTATGGTGTCATGTTTTTAAAAGTCCCAAGTTGGTAGCAATGTTGTGGTATTAATGTATCCCATGGTTTTCTTCTTGACACAAGATATCGTGTCGTTAGAGTCACAAAGTCCAAACACTTATCAAGCGAATGTTCAGAAAAATTGCAGGAAAGGTGTTTTATTTTTATATGATCCTTCCATCATTTTATTCCTTGTTCTTTATCCTTCAATAACTTAGAAAAACATTGCTCAATCCCAAACCCTATCTGCCAACCAGCAAACTGCTGCTCAAAATACATACGATCGGCAGAAATAAAAAAGGTGGTTCAGGAGTTCCACATGAAAGCTACTTAAAGCTTGTGATGAGTGAAACCCCAAAATATATATAAGCAATTATAAATTACGAAGAAAATGAATGGAAAAGGAGTACCGACACCCCAACCGGAAAAGTAATGAAATCTCATAATCAAGCTGACTCAATGGGGAAACACGGGGTGTGCCATCACATGATTAGTTATGAATATATAATTCACAATTATGCAACTAAAGAACCAGGAATCGCAACACCAGTGGTTTTCTCTGTAGTTTTAGAATATATTTATCCGTTATTCACAGGCGATTCTGCCCATGCTGCAAGGCGGCGTATGCCAGGGATGACAAACTCGATAACAATAACTCCAGAGAATGGTGGGGGCGCTTTTCCTCACGTGCAATATAAGAGCCAGCTGACATGGAAAAGAATACTTCTCCTTATTGTGGCGATTACAGTCCACAATATACCAGGTAGTACACTACGGTAAATGTTTATGGCACAACTTGTGTAGCCAGGGAGTTTTTCGTCACAGCAATCACTATGTCTGTTTAAATGTATATGTACAGCAGTTTGTTGACTAGTTTTTCCGTTCACTCATGTTTCTGTTTGCTGCATTTTGGATCATCCGCGAGATGAGTGGGACAGTAATTACATTATCTGAGATCAGGTTGTCATGTTTTGTAAGAGGTTGAGATTCAGGACATATACATTCAGTGAAGGATTTCAAGGGTCTTCCCAAGGACAACCAATTCAAACATGTAGCCCTGGACAAAATGGGGGTTAGTCCTGGACCCAAAATGGGGGTAGTCCTGGACTCAAAAGGGGGGTAGTCCTGGACTCAAAATGGGGGTAGTCCTGGACCCAAAATGGGGGGTAGTCCTGGACCCAAAATTAGGTAGTCCTGGACCCCAACTGGGGTAGTACTGGACCCACAATGGGGTAGTCATGGACAAAATTGGGTAGTCCTGGACCCAAAATGGGGTAGTCCTGGACACAATGGGGTAGTCCTGGACACAGTGGCTACCCCATCCTTCCAATTTAAGCATTTATGTACTGAAGAATCTTTGCTATACTGGCAAATACCATATGAATTCATTTCATGATATATCCCCTTCAAAGCAATAATCATTATATAACATCGTTATACATACATGTATATAGTGTGACAATGTATGAAAGATTCAAAATTTGCAACAAAACAATACAGATATTCTTCAAAAAGATGAATTACGTATATACCGCGTCAATTCTCAGGGTCGGTTTAATGTCACCCCATATAATCACACACAAAATGACATGTGTGCTCCACTCCAGCTACAAGTGCATTTCATTCCAGTAATGCTGTACATATAGGGGTGTGAGATGCATGAGAAAATTAACGCGCCGTTATCCGATCCCAAGAATAGGTGATGTCTAGTTTGGCCAAAAAGTTTTGCGAAAAAATGCAGCACTTGTACAGTTATGGTGTAATTTCTTTGCCAATAAGGCAATTTATGGTGTGAAAGATTCTTTTGGTGTGAAAGGGAGTCTTTTAATCATAACTTAAAAAGGAAATGGATGGCAAAATCTAATCATGAAAGAAGGGTAATTCTCAGGGCTGAACCTTTAACAAAATGAAACATGAAGAAATTGTGTAATTTTCCTCACTTTGGAGCAAAAATTTTCCATATCCCATCCTTCCCATGGGAGTTGATTTTTGAAGAGATGAATAAGTCCAGGGTGTCGAGTCCGACGCCAGCAACAACTTGTTTCAAGAGCGGCATTGAAAACTGTAACCATTCTCGTAACCTACAAGAATGTTATTTAATCTAGTGAAATACTTTTATTTTACATGTAAATGTTCATATTCTTCTCTTTTTTTGGCAGAGGGCTTAGCAGTTGGTGTTGGATTCGGTGCTGTTGGAAAGACCAAAGCTGCAACATTTGAATCTGCTAGGTTTGTAAATGGAGACATTTATTTCCTAGTTTATATATTAAACAACTCTCACCCTAAATATGCTAGAAAGCTGCTAGACGGGTCAACTCATCTGTTGTTATGTAAGGGGGCACAGAACTACATCTTATATACTCAAAGATGTCAACAGCTTGTGGAAAATAGGGGGGACATTTCCATGAAGAAGTTAGTGATCGCCTTTCTGGGGAGGGGTCTAAGGGAAGGGGGAAAAAGCTGGAAAAAAGTAGGTGGGTGGAACAAATGATATGTCCCCCCACTTTCAAAAGGTGGGTTGATGCCCATGTCTTATATAGGAACTTAAAAGTGAATATTGCAGTTGCCAGAAGTTGAAGTTAGCAGCCCCACATTTAGCCACAACTTCAAGTTACAATAGGCTCATGAAAAAGTAAACCAAATGTACCGTCAACGGTGGCAATTCTTTACATTTAACAGGCTAATCTAGCTTAAAGTAGTTATGTCCACCACTACATTGAGGTGTCCAACAAATTTAAAACATCTATAATATAAAATTACATTAGAACTAATAATGGTTCACTTTAGTATAGTTCTGCAGATGATCGAATTGAATTGACAGGCTAATATGGTTTGGTTAATATTGTTACGTGGTTCATTCACAAATCATTTTTTTTTATAGTTCATTAGATCATCATTTTGCAGAATTATTTAATTATAAAGTTATATTGAAAAATCAATGTTGCCTACTGTTGGGTGGTTATTTATTAATGGTGTAGTGCCACTCCACATCCATGTCTTGAGGCTTATCGATGGCTTGGTAGCGACGACATAATAAATGAACAGTCCAATATCGTTATAATGATGATTGAAGATTTATTTGAACTTTCCTGATTCGGAGTTGTTTAAAACGGTACAATTTGTTACGTTTTATGTGCACCTTACTCTCTTGAGATCCACAGCAAGACTAAACTACTTTCCAACATAGAGGACATGAACATGAACACTCACAACCAAATACAGTACAACATGTCACAAATACAACCATGTCACATGCTATAACTCACCAATCAACACAATTAAGACTTCCTGTTCCAGGAAATGACACAAAGGATTAGTTAAAATCATATTAGCATATTTTAATATTCATTAGGTTAAAGGGGCAATCATTTCATAAGTCTGACATGTTTATCTTCCTATTCTTTTTAATTCACAATTAACTTTGTTGGTAGATTCTGTGATTTACTTTTGAAACTCTTTATTTCCTCAATAGAAATCTTGCAATAGGTATCGGTATCCAAAATTTTCCAGAAGGCCTTGCTGTGAGTCTTCCTCTCCATGGGTCTGGATACTCGAAATGGAGGAGTTTTTGGTGAGTTGCACCCTAATACATAATCCTTATCGATGAAGCTGCCATACAAATATACGGAGGGCCATTCGCACCAGCTCTACTGTTCAGAGATTTGTGAGGTTATACTCTCAAGCAACTTGGAGGGTACTAACAGAGCTTGAAGCATTGCACTGTTCTCATCATTGTATATTTTAATATATTCATTGTAGTGCTAGGAGTTTACTCCAAAATTTATCGCTGAGTTGTCTTGTGATCATGTAATCACGATCACCGCGATTAATCATATGGCGACGCCATTCATTGAATTCATGTCTTTATAAAAGTACAACAGTGTGATGCAATTAAATATTTAGTCAACTGTGGACTTCATTGTAAATGTTCTCTCTTTATTCCCTCAGTATGCAATCAGTAATATCAGTCACAAAGATGATATGTCATTCCCCCCAATATATGTTAGCAGTGATGTGTAAGCTATATGTGACTGATATTAAGTATGTTCCAACTGTCAGATGATTGTAAACGGCTGTTTGGATGTATTGAATTACAAAATGGTCACTCTTTAAATCAAGTTGTAGTAAGCCTAGAACAATCACCATGACAACCAGCCATACCACTTAAATAATCTCACTGACCAGAACCACAATAGTTTCAATTTCTAAACAATCACTCCTAGTGATACATGAGTGAGTTTTGTAAATACAGAACTTAAAGGGGCTGTATCGCAAAGGAAACTCAGATGGGTTTTATCAGTCTTACAGTTTATTTACTAATTTCCCAAACTCCAAATTTCAAAAATTTAAGTGGTAACACTTGAAAGGGGAGCAAAAATAATTAGGACACCCTATAGGATTTGATTCCTGTTTGTAGTTTTACAGTAATCAGAAATATTGGTTTTATCAGCTTACTTAGCGGTGATATACCTTTAATCAGCCTGTGATTAGTTATGGTTAACTGGAATTTGGCTAGCTATGGGTTCCGTCAAAACACTTATGTCAGTGACAACTGTGAAATGTTACCATATATATATATATATATATATATAACTCTATATTCGACGTTAGGGCGAAAACCCCATTCACGTACACACTAAAATAAAACATTCATTCCTCATATACTCCATAACCTCTGACCCTAAAACTAACTAAAACCATAGTTTTAGACAGTGGATAACAAGATAAGACTATTTGCGACAATAAAATTATGCCTAGAAATGGTAGTAAAAACGTTAAGGCGAAACAATTTTTTGGCCTTAACATCAAATTCCATATTACACATATCACATATTTTTCAACTGTTAAAATATTTTTTTTTATATATTTTTTTTTACTAAGGTATGGTCAGCTTAGTGGAATGGTAGAGCCAATAGCAGGTGTGTTTGGAGCGTTAGTCGTTGGACTTGCAGAGCCGCTGTTACCCTATGCACTTGCCTTTGCTGCCGGTGCTATGGTTTATGTAGTGATTGATGATATTGTACCAGAAGCTCAGACAAGGTACAGTGTACACCTCATTCGTGGATTTTTTTTCTTGAAATTGACACATTTTCTTAAAAATGTTATTATTTTGGAAGATGTGGAGATTTTGGATTTTGTTCATTTTCGTGTTCTTCACCCAACAATATGGGATCACTAAAATTTATGTATTATATATTTTTGGCATATTTGATTCCTAGCAATTAAGCAGAAGGAATCCATGAGATCATGACTGAATTTTAATGTGTGTGGTTTTCATGTCCTCGGAAGAATTCAATAGGAACAAAACGTCCTCGGATGTTCAAACAATGGTTAGGGTATTGTCAAGATTAGTGTTGGGACAAAGGAAATTTCAATGGAGTCCTTGGACTTCATGTAAAACCCACCTGTGTGTTTGTGTGTGTGACAGAGTTGTAATCTCAGCAGAGGAATCCATGGTGAATCTCATAGTTGGTTAAAAGCTTGGTCATAGTGAGTAGAGGTTTGAGGTCAACAGTGGTTAAAAAAAACTAAAAACCTTGTAATCAGGCTAACTCAATGGGGGAAACATGGATTAATATCATACTTGGTATGTTTATTGCCCATAGTGAGGGGAGGAGATGAATCCTAATATTTTTTTCTTAGAGGTAGGTACATAGAGCAGATAAACAATTAAAAGGTCAAATGTCATTTGAGGTCAACAGAAGTACCCAATTTATTTCTCACACTGTTATATGAGGTCCACAGTTGCATAATGAAAAAAAAACTTGTAATTAGGTCAATAGGGTAGTAACAATAATAATAACTCAATATGAAAAGATGGGTGCATGTCGTAAATTGTGAATATATTTTTAAAAAGCCAGTAATCACAAAACCACTGGTTCTCTTTTTATACATCATTTTTGGTTCCTTGCTTTAGCAAAAGGAACCTATGTAGTCAGGTTGCCATGTGTGTGTGTGTGTGTGTGTGTGACACCTGATCTTGGGAGCGCTCTAACTCTATATGGAAAAGGTGCAATGGAGCCAAACTTGTCCTATAGATGCGCCATAGTGAGAAGTGTGCCCTATTGTTTTTGATGCCCGCAAATGTCACCTAAGGTCAGTTATGGTGAATAAACGTAAAACGCGAAAAATGCAATACTTTAAGTCATAGTGCCAAGGTCCGACACCTTTGATGCTTTGGGACATGTTGTGAATGGGGTAGGGGAATCTTAACGGTCATGTGATCGAAGATCACCACATGACAATTGATGGTGAAAAACTTTCCCCATAACTCGGGACCGAAATGTCTGTTAGGGTTGGGAGTTGCTTCAATGTAATCCAATTGTCGACCGGCATCTGGGTGACCCTTGACCCCAATTTGACCTTCGGTGACCTTTAGGTTTTTTTTTAATTTTTGGTTCCTTGCAGTAGCAAAAGGAACCTATGTAGTCAGGTTGGTGTGTGTGTATGTGCCTGTGTGTGTGTCTGTGATGCCTGAGCTTGGGACCGCTCTAACACTATATGGGAAAGGTGCATGGAAGCCATACTTGGCCTATAGATCAGCCATGATGAGAAGGGGTGCCCTATTGTTTTTGGTGCCTGCAAAGGTCATCAAAGGTCAATTATATTGGTCCAAAAACCCAAAATATTAAAACTGCAATAACTCCCATTGCCAAGGTGCG
>JAODFY010069245.1:0-12117 GCA_027580055.1 Paracaudina chilensis | reverse complement strand
CTTAAACAGCCCTGAGCACAACACCCAACTAAAATCACTTGATAGTTGATATCCATGGGTTAATGATTACTATTGAGATCTCACTAGAACACCTTGAAATCGGAACCAATTAAATCTTTGATATTGTTCATGTCATGATGTACCTCATCACGATGTACCTCATCACGAGGTACCTCATCACGATGTACCTCATCATGATGTACCTCATCACGATGTACCTCATGGTGTACCTCATCATGGTATACTTCAGGATGTACCTCATCAGGATGTACCTCATGATGTATCTCATCATGAGGTACCTCGTGGTGTACCTCATGTTGTACCTCATCATGGTGTGCCTCATCATGATGTACCTCATGATGTACCTCATCTCACAGATGCTTCAGATCATGCTCCAAATTAAGTTCTACTACAATTGCCTGCAGTATTTTTTTACTAAAAAGATATCATGCTTGATTTTTTTTTTAGTAAATGCTTAAGATTGTGATCAAGGAAATGCTTCCTATTCCTCACCTGAACAAAATGGATTACTGGAGTTGAAGTTGATGGCAAACTCGTGAGAAATCTCATTGTTAGGAGGAATCTTGGCCCCAAAGCCCAAGGCAGGGAAAAGCTTATCACTGAAGGAAGAAAGCACAAAGGGGGAATCAGATTTTGGTGTGTGTGTCTGTGTCAGGCACCGTGCATCCAACGCTGTATTTGTATTCTGACGCGCTGGCAAGGCGTATTGTCAGTCCCCTACCCCGTACTCTTAGTACTGAACACCAAACAGATTTTCGTATGTTCAGCAAATGTTAAACAAATTATGTTTTTTTTGGCAACAACACAACACAACTTACTAGTCTAAATACTAAGCCTATAACAAAGGAATTAGAAAACCTAATGATTGTTTGTTGTAAATGTTTCAGTGGTCTGTTTCTTTCTGTGGTTTGTTTTCAGTGTACTTTATTTATGTATCATTTCTATGATGAGCAGCCATTTAGTTTCTGTTAAAGTTTCTGTGCATGCACTATATAGACATTACACAAGTAAAACACAATTTGTCATCAGTTTTAGTTGAATAATCATCAAGGCAACTAAATGATTGGAATGACTTATCATTTCTATGAAAATTATGGGCATGTTATGTTGACAGTAAAACAGGTTTCCGTCCAACTTTTTTTTTTATGTCGGAAACAATTCTGTCCTCTCAAGAGAGCACTTAAATATTAAATGTACTTAAATACTTATACTAGTGTCTAATATGAACACCCTAAAAGAGTTTGTTGCAAAAATCATAGACGGCTTATAGGGCATCATTGTAAAACCTTTGGTCCAGTACAGTTGTTATGTCCGAAACAATTAGTCACGTCCGAAATCAGGCCATTAATAAATACAATTATATTTAAGGAGAGAATAAATGTTAGATGTTGCTTCGTGTATAAATTGTGTGAAATTTAAATGAGGTGTCAACAGAATATTTACTAACTTAAATTTTATGTTTTCCATTTGATTTGATTATTTGATATTACTGAAAGTGTTTGGAACATAACCAGTTATGTCTGATCAACTGTTATGTTATTGATCAGTATTGATCAACTGTTATGTTAGGCTCTTCCAAAATCACAATATTACATTGTGCAGGAAACTTATGGCTTGGCTGGCTTCTACTTGATATAGGGACAGCGATGTATCAACACAGTAAAAAGGTCTCATGTAAAAGACATACATAAATAAGGTTTAATGCTTGAGGCTGCAACCTTTACATGATAAAAGTCCCATGATAAAACTCTAGGATGGATTGACATCACTTGCATTCAACTCTATAGTGTGCCTTGCCATTCATTTACTTATACTGTGTAGCCCTTTAACAATAGGGATTTCAATATTTTATTGTATTTGATACTATTTATTTATTGATATTTATGGAATTTTGGATAAAAAGAATTATGATCTTATTATGGAGAATGGATATTAACTCTATAGCAATTATGTCCAAACTGCAGTAATGGCTACTCTCATGATATATTACAGTAGTATTTATAACAGCAGAGCAATGTTACATTCATTTAACAGAAAGATGTTCAGTAGCATTCCTGAGATAATTACCTCTGCTTATATAATGGCTAAACTGCTGTGATGGTAACTCTCGTGGTATAAGTGTATATTAGAATTATTCCTGTTATTAAGCTGAGCAATGTTACATTCATTTAACAGAAAAATGTTCAATAGCATTCCTGAGATTTACCTATGCAAGAATGGCAAATCAGGTGTGATGGCCATCGAATGATATCTAATAACATTATTCCTGTTATTGAGCTGAGCAATGTTACACCTAAAACAGAAAGATGTTCAGTATAGCATTCCTCAGACTTGTCTCTACAATAATGGCCACTGTACATGCAGTGTCTTTTAAGGAGATGCAATTCCCCAAATTGCTCAGATGACTTAATAATAAATTGTAACCCAAATGTGCACATCAAAATTAGTTTATGTAATTTGCATAAATCAAGTGATTTTGAGCAGGTTTTTTTTTCCTGGATTAAGTGAGATATAAAACTTCTTATTAGTTATTGTTATAAATTTATTTCACCCTGAAATATCAAGTAATTTGGTAGTTTTAACCAAACATCACAGTTGTGAGTTGCAAAGAGTCACACAATTTTAAGGTCAAATTGTTGATACCTATATTTTTATGACTCATATTTATAGTAATGACCCAAGTCACTATGATATTCATTTGCATATTTTCCTCCAAATACTCTCTGAATGTACCAAGTTTTTTTAGTATGATACAGCGAGATTATTATTATTTTTTTTTTTTTTAAATTGGACACTGCCTTTAAGTCCACCCAGTCATCAGCCAAGCATCCCATCACCATATTAATGTTTGCAGAGTCAAACATTTGTAGCAAATGGGTCTCAGTTGGAGACATTTACTGCAAGGTTATGTGGATTGAGATGAGGCATAGCCACGAGGAGGGATGGAATGAAGCGTTTATCAACTGGTTTATTAACACTGCTCATCTTACCATAAATAGTTATTATAGCTGCAGGGAGAGGTGTGTTGTATCATGCCATCACATGGCACCTTGTATTATGTGTGATGTGTTTATAACTGGTTCATAAACACTGCTCATCTTAGCATAAACAGTCATTATAGCTGCAGAGAAATGTGTGTTGTATCACGCCATTACATGGCACCTTCTTTTATGTGTGATGTGTTTATAACTGGTTTATTAACACTGCTCATCTTACCATAAATAGTTATTATAGCTGCAGAGAGCGGTGTGTCATATCACACCATTACATGGCACCTTCTATTATGTGTGATGTGTTTATAACTGGTTTATTAACACTGCTCATCTTACCATAAATAGTTATTATAGCTGCAGAGAGAGGTGTGTCATATCATGCCATCACATGGCACCTTCTATTATATTACCTGTGATTGAAGAAACTGAAATGGTGAATAGATGTCCTTCCTAGAAACTTTTATGGTCGGGTACAAAAAAAGAGTCACAACATCAAAAGTTTTTTGTGACTATAGAGCTTAACATTCACATAAGGGGCTGAAACCTTTGTGTACTATTCTCCAGAGTTGTAAAAGTCACTGAATTAGCGATTCAAGTCATTTACAGCAAATTTATTATTGACTCCATGGAGTCATGTCTAGAGTCACTGTTTTTTTGTTTTTTTTTTCAATAGGAAAAATTCTTCAAACGTTATTGGAGTCACTTTAATAAATCGAGACACAAAATTTTGCTAGTTTCACTAAAAGATCAAGAGCTCATATGCCAGAATGAATTATATATTAAGCCTAACCAGGGTATCCACTAAAACTCCATATCAAGGCCCCCTGGGCCCCCATGAAATGTTCAGGGCCCTTGAGATTCAGCAGAGGAGTAATACAATATTTGCTAACACAAAAACATTAGCCAAAGACTCTTGGGTTTGGATGCTTAGTGCAAATCCCTGCCTAGCATTTTTTTTACAGTTTTTAAAGTTTTTTAAAGTAATATTTGGCAATTGTGGACAAATGTAGCAGATACTGTAATGGTACAATGTTCATCTTGCATGGTCACTTTACAAGGTTAAACTAAGGTTTTCAATCATAGGAGAAACCAAAGGTAATTGACTGTGTGTATGTATCATTATAGTTATTAGGCAATCAGCTATTCTTTATAATTTTAGGTAAAACTTCAACCTTATATTTCTGAGGAACTCTGGAATTTATGAAATATCCATTACGTGATTGACACACAGAACCACCCCCCACATCCCCACCCCACCCCCACATCACCCCCCACCCCCGTAAAGATATTAGCATATATTCAAGGCTAGAATAAACCAGATATAAATGAATATTCCTTCAAGAGGAATACCAGTTTTTGTGTTATTTCCTTGGATATTGCCTCAGCCAGCTTTCATCGGCTTCTCATTACCTGTCATAATCTTGGATAACCTCCCCGACTCCTACGATAGCTTGCGTGTATTCATTGGGGGCGGTGTCACTGATGAAGTGCAGTGATGTAGGCTCAAGCGGGTCACCGTTGGATCCCGTGAAATCGATGCCAACCTTAAAAATGTAAAAGAGTCAAACTTAAATTTCCTCGACAGATGGATGAAATCAAATAATTACTAATAGTCGCCCAGAGAGTAAGAATACTATCAAGTTAATTGGCCATATGTTAAACTCTTGGCCATTTCCATTTGAGGGAAATTGCGTTAAATGGGGAAAGTCCAATTACAGTAGCATGTCTGGTTGCTGAGATACGAATGTTTGAAATCAGTTTACATTTTCAATTTCATTCAGAATCTGCCAACATGTGTGGCATCAGAAACTTTTTTTATATAATTTAATTAGTTTTTTTTTTTTCAACTGCTAATAACAACTGCTGTATATATATATATATTTTTTTTTCAAAAATTTTAGAAACTTATACATGTATTAAAAAAAATATATAAAAAATAACCAAGACTTTTCTAGCCGAAGTGAGCTGATAACAAATGGCTCATCAAAATTCAAATTCAAAATTATTTAAAAAAAATAATATTCCAACAGCCAAAAATGCTATTGTAATGGGTCTTTCATCATTGAGTGTAGTTTTTCCTCCACTTTTTTTTTTATCAGAAAATCTGCCTTTCCCTGGATTTTTTGTTCTGTAAGTTACCTTCATATGAGTATATATCAAGTTACAGGTGGGGTTGCAAGTAGCGAATTCACATGAGTTTCCAGTGATACCGAGAACTGACAGATTCTTAAGTTAATGGACATGTTTAAGTAAACTTCCTCATTGAGGTGTTTATAGTTGCATTTGAAGTTACTACAACAAGGATGTGTTCATTTATAGTTTCAAAGGTGTTTCCACTGAGCCAATTGAAAATCTGACTTGTTGGTAGGTTTTGCTACTTGCAACCCCACCCTTTAAGCTGATTAAATCAGACATTGTCACATGTTGATGAATCTCAAATACTTTCTAAGTTTAAGGGGCCCTTTGGCTCAGATTAATGAACTCTGCCCAGACAACACCACTTCTCTATTGAGCAGGCTGAAAATGCACAGAAAATAAATCACAGAAAGTAAATGCCATAATATGCTATATATGCAAAAATACGAAAGAATTTAATATAATTTGTTCAATAAAGAAATTGCAGCTGCGCCAGTTAAAGCAAGCTTGGGTTAATCAGTGGAAAATGAAAGGAATTAATGAGAAGTAAAAATGAATAAGAATTTTTTTCACACGCCTGTGAAAAAAAAAGTAAAATGTTATCACCTTCATAAAACCTTGATGATGAAAACTCTCAAAACTTGTATAAAGTCACTTTCACACCGTTAGATAACCGATAAGGTGTGCGGATGAGGTGAGTGACTCTCGGATGTTCATCGTTTTAAGATAAATGTGTGAACTGAAAGTTAATCAAAGCTTCGCAGGTGTGAATTGATGTCGACAATTTTCATGAGTGAGTTATTATTACTCACAAAGGTGTGCCTCTATCTGCAATTTGTATTGAAGCGTTTCATAGGATTTTATTACTTTGTAAGACTAGAAGTAGCTTCCTTCAAGAAGTTATAGAAGTGAGTGTCATTACAAAGGGACAGTGATATGAAGGTTTTGTTTTCTTTGTAGATTTTGTTAAAATGTATTTTACCTCATCTGTTAAACAAATAATTTATGTATGTAATCCCTTAGATAATGGGATCCAATTTGTGTGTCCTTTATACATTGGTAATCATTTCAAACTCTGTTTTTTTATGGCTAAGATCATATTTATAGCATGATGTATTGCTTCATTAAAGTCTATGAAAACCCTGATAATTTAGTTTACCAAATAGTTAAGTAAAACTCTGCTGATACTGTGCACAACAAGGGCACCAGAAGGTCATACTATGGACATCCCATGAATGGTATGTCACAGAATGCCAAGTGATTCATGTGGTAATCCAGTCCACACATTTGCCATGTCTTGCCAGAAATCTACCATTGTCAACCTGTGTTACAGGGTTTCCACACTTACAGGGCTTACAACTGTGATGCAGCACACTCAGTACACTAAGGAGTGTTGCGGTTCATGTCATGGTCTGCAGTTTCACTGGATAGTGATAATATAGACTTCAGAACACATTGATATGATCACAATGCCTCTTATCTGCTCGCTATTTAGTCTGGCTACAACTGTGATGCAGCACACTCAGTACACTAAGAAGTGTTCTTGTTCATGTCATGGACTGCAGTTTCACTGGATAGTGATAATATAGAATTCAGAACACATTGATATGATCACAATGCCTCTTATCTGCTTGCTCTGGCCACAATTATGATGCTGTACAATAAGGGGCAGTATGGCTCATGTATATACATCCCACAGTTCCACCAAAGAGTTTAACAGAATATTGTCTCATTGAGGGCTGGGATTTTTATTTCAAGTTGTATAATTATTTTAATCAAAATCTACTATGTTGTTATACATTTATTACATTACCTTCCTAATTGTTACTTACGGTGAAATTGATCTGACAGCCCCCTAGAATGTAATCCAAGAATGTGTAATGTCTCTTCACCTGCAAGGAAATAAAAACTCATAAATAACTAAATTATCATTTTATTTATTGAGTTCAAAGTGTAAGTAATTAAAATAATTTAATTCAAATAAGTTCCTTCAAAGCCCCCTGCACCCTAAATAGTATTGAGCCGATTATAGATTAAAAATGTGTTTGGGCTGATGTTTGGGCAGATTGACAGGTGTCAGAAAAAAATCAAAGCTTGCACTGATGATGGCCAACCAATATTCACAAGTTTATATTTATGCAAAATATGAGCAATGGATGTATTGAAACCTTACATAAGCATGTCAGAAAGTGTATACATTATTGATGAACTCTTTTGGGGACCTACTCATTTTTGTATATCGGTATCGGCCAATAGTGAATATCAGACTATATTATGGTATCAACTCAACAATGACTGTTGAGAAACTCAATGAAAAAAATCATTAATACATCCTTTCATGTGGCAAGAAAATACTTGACATCGAGTAGTACATACTACTGATAATGACAGGTATGGTTTATGATATGTAAGGCAAAAAATAAATATTTAGCATTCCTGTCCGGTGACTGCCTACTTTTTTCTTCTTTTCAACAGTTTATATCAAAAGAAACATCCGTCTGATCAAGCAATCACTTGTTTACAACTCCACTACGATATCGCACATTTGTACGTTTCTCAGCTGTTGCTGATGCAAAAATACATTGCTGCCATTTTGTAAAATAAAGGAGCTGATCGTATATTTTTCCAAAAAGGCAGGACACTAAACCATATTTTCTAATTTGTGTGTTGAGGATAAGGCATTGTAGCACCTACAAGAACAATATTTCTTCCCTACCGTTTCCGATTAAAATAGATCATATGAAATATTAGATTATAAAGGTACTTCTTAGTAATCCAGAGTATAAAGAGAATGAAGGTGTGATCATTATACATAATTAGGTCTATATCTCTTTTACGACTTTCTTATGAGTTGCTGATCTGATTTGAGCTTTTGATTTTCACCCCTTTAGGATGCCACGTATTTATAACCACATGTACACCATTACTAGGGAATCCCATAAAGTGTAAAGACATTTGTTTGGTCTATAATTTGGCAAAGCTTGCCCAATACAAATTAGTTTCACAGGTTTCATCCTCATGATCAGCTAAAATATACATTCTCTTAATATCCTTTCATTATAATTTGGATGCACCCCACCACAGTATCATGGTAGCATGGGCATGTGTGCGATACGAATGAAAATCACCCAAATCAATTTAAGACGTGAGAAAACAGCTGCCCTAAATCTCTGCAGTGCTGTGAAACTAATTAGTTGTTATATTTTTCCAACCCTGACTGCCACTAGCTTCACACCTATAGACTGTAACAAGCTGCTACTCATCTCTGTGTTAAGTTTTGTGTTTGTTTATTTCATGTTAAGACTTAAAACAAAGGTGTCTTAAAACTCGGCACTCAAGCAAAAAACACCCAAGGAACAACTGTTAGGACCATACGGCTAAGCAAATTATGCATACGTATTGTATTTAAATGGGGAATCCTGTAATTTATTCATGCATGAGTATGCATCTATTTATGTGGAGCTGCAGAGTGACATGCATAGTCTGGAGGGAAGTTATGTGAAACATAAATTTAATATGGTGGACAATTAAACCCATGCAAAGCCCTTAATAGATACACAGTACAACACACAACCACAAATGAGGGGCAGACTGGATATATGGGCATTGCTGGATAAAAAATTGGCCTGGGGGGTTGGTTAGAGCAAAAAAACAAAACTTACCTCACAGCTTGTGAGAAAGACTCTGCCAGAATTTTTGTAGTTTTTCTTTTTAGCTTTCTTCTTTGGATTTATACAATCCCATTCAACCTGGTGGAACATATTAAAAAAAAAGTTTAAAAACATTTCAAGTCCATTTACCATCTATTGAGACCTTACTTTAACAGTTTCCTTACCAAGAATTAATCTATTTGTTAATCCAAATAAGAAGTGCATATTAAACAAAATCAAATTTGGGAATATTAAAGATAATAACAACTAAATCCATATGTTAAACTGTGTCAGAATTTAATTATTTATATAGCAGCATTTGTAATTAATTCATCAAGGTTTTTTCATCTTTTTTCATCAAGGAGAATTAAAGACATATTTCAAAGGAACAGTTTGAGGAATATCCTCCATTTTCAAAGGTTTTGTGGATCATTGGTTCGGCACTGTGGTTCTGTATTTTTTGTGGCCCATTCTGCAATCTTGTGGCCCATTCCTGACTGGGAGGGAGTACATCATATTAGGTATGCTGTGTATTGTTTTGTGCTTATCTATAAACACAAATCTACATTATTTTCATTAAGAGATGAAAAATATTGGATAATTAATTAGTTTTGTTGCATCTAACCTATGCTCTATTAAAGCCATCTTGGATCACTCAAACCATGTCAGATAAGATATGATATATGGCACGACATCGATAGAAAGTATTCAGACTGCATCCAACATTTTTTATCATCTTGAGATTATTTTTAAACATAGCCTCTAACAAGGTTTCTTTCTATATTGACACATTGCCAGACTCACAGCCACTGAATCATTTTAAAAATTAAAAATCACCAAACATTACATCAAGTTCAATTTTATTTTTAGTATCATATAAGTTGCAGTGTGAAAAGTCTCCAAACATTACTAATGGTTCAATTTATATTGTATCATATCAGTTAATTTCATCAGTGTGAAACATTCTCCAAACAGACATTATTTCAATTTTGTTCAATGTCAGTTGTAGCATGAAAACTGAAAAATACCAAACATTAAATTCCTTAGGTCAATTTTGTTTATATTTTATTGTATCTGATGAAGTGCAAACTGCATGCTACCAAACATAACATTAGTTCAATTTTAATTGTTTTTGTCTTGTTTTAGAAGCAGTGTTCACCATCCAAACATTCCTTCAAATTTGTTATCTTATCAGTTCCAGTGTGAACTGTCACCCAATATAATTACATTATTCAATTTTGTTTATTTATCATATAGGCTGCAGTGTGAACATTCACCAGACATAACATTATTTCAATTGTTTATTGTACCATATCAATTGGAGCTTGAAAAGTACCAAATATTATCATTGATTTGTTCAATTTGTATTGTTTCAGAAGCAATGTAAACAGTTACTAAACATGTTGTATTGTTTATTGTATCATATCAGTTACAGTGTGAACAGTCACCAAACATAACTTTAGTCCAATTTTGTTTATTGCATCATATCAGAAGCAGTGTGAACAGGCATTGAACATAATTTAAGTCCAACTTTGTTCATTGTATCATATGAGAAGCAGTGTGAACAGTCATTGAACATAACTTTAGTTCAATTTTGTTCATTGTATGGTATGAGAAGCAATGTGAACAGTTACTGAACATAACTTTAGTCCAATTTTGTTCATTGCATCGTATCATAGCAGCAGTGTGAACAGTCATTGAACATAACTTTAGTTCAATTATGTTCATTGTACCATATGAGAAGCAGTATGAACAGTCACTGTATGTAACTTTAGTTCAATTTTGTTCATTGTATCATATGAGAAGCAGTGTGAACAGTCACAGATCGTAACTTGAGGTCAATTTTGTTTATTGTATCAGTTGCAGTGTAAACAATCACAGATACATCACATTAGTTCAGCTTTGTTTTAGCATATTGTTCAGCTTGGGGACTCAAAATGATTGTCCCCAGGGATTTGCAATCAAGCTTACATGAGGTATGGTTTGTGTGTATAGTTTACATGAGGTATGGTTTGAGGTATTGAGGATTTCCAGCAATGGTTTTCATTAAATCTTGGCCGATATTCCGAGAGGAAACATTCCTCAGATTTGTATACTAGCTAGGTTCTTTTTCTACCACTGATTTATAGCATGTCCCTCGTTTTTGGAATCTTGATCCCCGAAGACTATTTGATTTAATACTCATCCCTAACAACGGAAATCCTTTCTCAAACAAATCATAGCTGATTAAATGCTGAGCCGTTACTTTTTGCAGCCTCTGTTTCATCTCCCTCCAAATAAAAAGAGCTGCTAAATGATCCAAAAAGTACATAACTTATTCAAATTCATTCTGCCATATCAACTATAGTCTAAAATATTCATAAATCGAATAAATTTGGTAAAAACAAATGGCAAAAAGATTAATTAGGGACAGTCCCAAGAAGATATATACTGCAATGTATTAGCTGAATAAGCAAGAAAATTGCTTCCTCCTAAATTAACCTTAATTGAATGTTGTCAACTGCTTGGAGTCTAGCTCATCCTTCCATCAATGTATTGATTTTAAAGTACTGCGAGTGGAAACCCGTATCTTTATGAGATTTCAAATCAAACAATTCACGAGCAGAGTTATACGAAACAGTGGGAATAATACCAACAGAGAATTGCTTTATAATTGCTCTCTCCCAAAACTAAAGCAAACAAAACATTGCATTCTTTAAATATTCAAAGTAACAGCTTATAGTAAGTTTATTATAAACAGAATTTAATTACAATATACTTCAAATATTTAAGGAGTATTCTTTGTTTGTTTTCATTTTCAAACTGAACATAATACTAAATGTCTACCATAGGTATTCAGTGATACACTTTTTGTTATTAAACCATGATCACATCTTTCTTTTTAGACCCCATTTTTTGTCAGAATTAGAATTATTTCATCAATTAGAAGACGCTTTACTTAGTTCTCTATTTAATGTGCTAAAATCAATGGAAAATGAAAAACAAAACAAATTCAGTGCACATATAATTAATGATATTCTGATCTGTATAGTGCATGGTTAGCTAACCTAAAACCACATAGGAACTGCTTTTTTTTTTTTTGCAAGTCCCAGCTATAGGTTTAGCCATTTAAATAGGATTATTAATATTATGGTTCATTTAATATTGTGTCACCAAAATGAAAATATTTTTATTGTGACAAATACCAGCATGCTAGATGACAACGAGAGTTGAAATCATTCAACTTTAAAGGCCAAGGGTCATGCAGCAGATTGTCTTTAAACTGGCACAGATGAAAAGAGGATATTTCAAAACCCTGCACTCAAAATTGTGAGATT
>JAODFY010069134.1:0-12118 GCA_027580055.1 Paracaudina chilensis | reverse complement strand
GATTGTGGGAAGAGGTGTGCCGGTTCGGTGGTGGGGGTGGGGGTGGGGGTGGATTTGGGATTATGTCTTTATCAAGTGGTGGTGGGGTTTTGACCAGAGATTGCCAGAATATGGATTATGAGGGATGCATAGTGTATTCATTCAGGGGTTGGTTCTTTGGGCAGGGTGTACAAACTAGGGGCATTCAATATGAGATCAGGTTGTGGGATATGGGCTGGGGTTTAATTATTTTTGTAATCTTACAATTTGGGGGCAAGCAACAAGTGTGAGGATTGAGTCATGCAACTACTCTCCTTTGTTCAAACAACAGACAATTTTGGTGCTTTTATAAAAAATGATCACCAACCAGCTAAAAGTTACCAAGCATGTTGCTATTGTAACAGTAGACACAAATAAGACATCACATGTTTCCAGTTCACATGTTTGTTTTAGCAGTCCTCACTCAATAAAGTAGTAACACCTAAATACTAGTTAAAGTAACATGTTGCTATTATTGTTATATGCATCCTAATTTCCCACCAACCAGTGTTCATGTGCTCCATTCAAGTAAATAATTACCTTAATCAGACAAAAACAAACAACAGGGATTTAAAGATTCCCTAATGGGTGTCAGTGCTGTTAAAAGGCTAGAAGAAACTAGGAAATACTTCTATATCTTTCAAGATAACTTGCCTCCCTCCCATAAAAAGAAAGACACTTGGCCCCCCCCTCCCACACACAAAAAAAAATTATATTAGATTATATTTATGTGAACTGTAAGAGAATCTGCTTTTATCACAGTGAATGAACAGAGTAATACAATAGTTTTGCAGGTGTGAGGTGATATAGACAGCAAGAATAAACAGATCTTCCACATGCTTTGACCCATATCCACCTTGTATGTGAACAATAGAAAGCAGAGACCCACTGAAAGCTTGGGACGATTCATGTGTGACTTGACGCTCCAAGCAGAGATAGAATTGTGTTACATTTGGTATTGAGTATGTATCCAGGATTGCATGTTGTAGCACACTCTCATAGGATAAATAGCATGCTAAGGAGGTGGGACACCAGTCATTTATGGAGGTTAGTGGTTGTTAGTAGCAGTTATTAGCTTTGCCAGGATTAGAAACTTTGTGATAAAAGAAGGCAAAGGTGTAATAACATCTATCTTTTATATAAAAAACTTTTTAGTGATAGATAAAAAAAAAAAACACAATGGTAGTCCCATCACAATATCAACATGAGGGATGCACATTGGAAGCATTTGTTTTTCTTTTTAATTTGATTTAGTGATGTTTTCTTGAAATATTTAATCTATATAAATTTAATCTTAGCAAAACAACTACTGTACTATACATTGTATACTCCTCTATCACCCATTACAGCTCCATCCCAAGTTATAGGCACTAGGTCAGGGAACAGGATTAGTACAGCCACCTTGCTTGCCAGTTTGTGGTTTGGCCTTTATGAGTTCATAGAGGGCTCTATTAGTACTGACATGACTACCAAACATAAACAAACATTTAAGTGGTACTAAATTTAAATTCGAAACACTCCTTAGTGTTACATGCATGAATTAATTTATGTACACAAGCTTTAATTGTCTTTGCAAGCAGGGTCACACCTCCCAGGAGAACTTGTGTTTACCTAAAGGATTAACTGTGGTTAGATTGGTACAATGGTTGAATCACTTCATGCTGGTTTAAATATATCAGAAACGTTGGCATACAATTTCAAATTGATATGATATGAATGGGGTGTTCCTACTCATTATCAGAGAATGGATGGGGTGTTCCTACTCATTATCAGAGAATGAATGGAGTGTTCCTACTCATTATCAGAGAATGAATGGAGTGTTCCTACTCATTATCAGAGGATGAATGGAGTGTTCCTACTCATTATCAGAGAATGGATGGGGTGTTCCTACTCATTATCAGAGAATGAATGGGGTGTTCCTACTCATTATCAGAGAATGAATGGAGTGTGTTCCTACTTATTATCAGAGACGTTGATTTTTGAATGGGCTATTCTTTAAAGATTTTTTGATGTTTCTTTGATGTTTCTTTAATTCATCAAAATTCATTTATGTAGAATGTTGAATACTTGCATTTATATGAAATTAAAGGTGTATCTAACAGAAACATGAACAGACAAAAAACTACAGAGCAGCCAAACAACATTATAACATATTTCATGCATGGAAGTTCGATGCATGAAAGTTTGATGCATGGAAGTTGTCAGGACATTTGTCATCCATTATTTTTTCCTACCGTGTATTCTATGTCATATATAATGATAGTAGTATATTATAGTAGTATCATTTTTTGTTCATTATATTTTTCTTTGGCCCTCTTCTTTGGCTCATTTTCCATGTTAGGTTCCTATCAGTTGTCATTCCATTCTGATTTATAAGCCAAAACAATATTATCCTCATAATAAAGGAACAGCCATCGCCAAAAACAATTACTCGATTCAATAACACTGAACAATTACTAATTGTCTTTAAAGTTTAAAGGTATTGTCAGACTATGAGCTGTGGCAGATGACTTTTTTAATCTGGAGTTTTAATCATTCAATCTATGAGTTTATTTGTCTGACTCTACTCATTTTTCCAATCAAAACACCCATTAGGGATAATGTCTGCTCAGAAACATGTTTTACAAGATTTGTTCAGCAACACTTTATAAGTCGGTAAATGTTCAATACATATCATTTGACAACAGCCAATGAGATGTACAAACATTTATGCAATTCCAGATACAAGAATTTGTTGTTCTCTGGCTAATTTAGTCCAAAATAAAGAGTACCTTTAATGATGTATATATGATATCCATTTAGATAGACATCATTGCCACTTCTCAATTATCCTTGCAACTATCATTTCATTTTTATTAATAGGCTAATAGTTTTTGTATGAAAACAACCATTGCATATGAAAACCATTGCAGATGGCTATATAAACTTGAATCAACAATTGTTTTACATTTGCAAATAGTCCTCAAATTGTAAACATGGCATGTATTGATCCACTGAGGAATGAACCATATTACATGCATGAATATAACAGTGAAACCTGTCATGGTAGATGATAGGGGAGGGGTGAAGTAGGGAGGTGGTAGGGAGTGTTTGCTTAGAGTGATTATGTGGCTAAGACCCTGCATTCAGTCTGTTGTTTGTTATTACATTTGACCTGTTGTTCCATGCTACCAGATTCACGAGCAGTGATTTAGTTGTCAGTTTCACTAATGCTTCATTCCAGATTATTATGTCTGGGGGTTCCCTCTTATAAGGTGAATACCCCATCCCCTTTGAAATGTATGTTGAATAGTGCTTGAACATAAAAATGGACATTACACATGTGAAGAAAATATTTTCAGATTTTTTTTGTGTAGCATATATTTTTGTCCATGTTATTTTTAAATATGGGCTATAACCCTGGTGCTGGGTCAGTGTGTACGAATGATATTAGTATCAGGCAAGTGTGGGCAGTTTAATTATTCGGATGTATATTTTTATTTGACGAGATAGGGCAATCTACTCCTAACATTATTAGTCATTGTTTATCATCTGTATGACATATACAGATGCTGCTACTTTGTATGACATATACAGATAGCTGCTACTTTACTCCTTTTTTAGTATGTTGAACTTTAACCTTTTATAGCTGCTTAACATTTGCATTTATTAAGCTCCTGTGCTCTTAATATGAATATGCATGTGCTTCTCATGTTTATGCATTTCTCATATTCACGCAATATATAACTATATAAAATGTAAAGAGAAGTAACCAGTTCAACCCAAACATACTATTTTTTTCAACGGTCAAATAATTTTCTCTCAGCCCCAAAGTTTTGGGGAGATATGGCAGATGCTTTGCTGGTTTCAGCTTTTGGAAACTTTATATCTGATTGTTTCTGTAAATAGATTATTATTCTAAAAATCAAAATGGATACCTGACATTGTGGTGATAGGGATGGATGGGATAAATGGGGATGACTGTCTGATATAACAATAAATATGGTAAAGAAACAGGTTTCAATTAAATGGATTAAGATGAATATATTACAAATGGCACTGAAAATGGCATGACCTTCTTTATGTAGTGTTTTGTGCAGTTCCATTAAATTGAGGAGTTATAATTATGGGGATGTCTTGACCAGTCTCCAACCTATTGTAGGAAAAAGTACTTTATATTAATAGTTCCCATTCAACTTTTGACTGTTTATGTTGATACAGGGTTAAACTGAATGAATTCATTAGTAATCAAACCAGAAATATTGACAAAAAGTTCATCCCTTTCTTTGTTGACATTTTCCCTCCAACAGATAAAATTGCCGCCCTTACCAAAGAAATCAGAGTTAACATCCTACATCAGAAAATCCATAGTCACCCGAAAGGTCTACCGCCAAGTTCCAATTGAAGTCCCAGTCGAGCTCCCAGTTAAACCAGGGAGAGAGACCACAGTGGCCTCAGTAAAACCAAGTGATCCTGGAACAGCAGAAGACGGAAGGGTGTATAAAATGGAGCTAAACATTGGTCTTGATAACCCAGAAAACAATGAGCCCCAAGCAAAGGAAGACTTCCCCAGTCAGTTCAAGGCAAAGCAAACATCAGCAGCAGTTCTGTTCTATGTGAACAGTCAGGGTGTCGAAACTCCTGTTCCAATGGGACCAGAAAAGTTGTCTTACGAAAATTCCAGCCACTTGGAAGTAAATCTGGGACTTCCTTCGGGTCAATCATACCATTCCAAACCCAGTGCGGATGACACAGCGGAAGATGTCATTCACAGGAGTTACGCCTTCAAGGAGTTGCGTGCGACGAGACCCCCACATGTGCGGGCTGTGCAGTCTAGCGTCCTCATGGGAAATGCCAGCTTTGTGCGACACAGGGTTAGGGAGGTTCTGATGGAGATGGAAGATGTTAGGTCCTTCCCTGTGTTATACGGCCTAGAGGACTCAGCGGTAGGGAGATTGAACCAACAAGAAAGTCTTTGTAGATTGACATGCCGATGAAAGGCTACACATTGTACAGTTTGCAACAAATATATTAGGCTTGTATTATGTATACTCCACACAACCATTTTTTTTGCAGCTTAAGTAACCACATTGTATTTGATTTATTGCTGATATTGAATATATGTGTCAATCAATATCATTGTAGCACATTAAATTTTGTTGTTATGTATTTTTAACTGAAAAGCTTCAACATTATGCAGCAAGATGTCATGTTCATGACTATATCAGTCACATCTTTTATCTTTTAAACGTAAATGTCTTCAGCATAAAAATTTACATTTTTTTTGCCATTGATGGTAACCTTTTCAGTTGATGATGTAAAAAACAGCCCTGAGCTTTCTGATACCTGCCATTTTGGTTTTCTCTCAGTGAAAATTTGTAATTCATGACATCTAAAGCAATAACATTCTGGTTAATGGAATATTGTTGAATGTAACTGATGTTACTATGGTGATAGCATGCAGTGACCCCTAAAGGTTCATCTCGGTAATAATTATCAGTCAGAGTGGTTCTATATAATTGTCTCTTTCATCTCTCATCTAGGCTGACTTTGACCGAGAGTACCGCAGTGTCTTCCAGGTAGTGAGTGACCTGATGTACTGGTCTAGCATCACCTGCCAAAAGCTGACCAACTTAGAGCCGATTAGCAAGGATATCCCTACCCTCACCTTCCAATTGGAAAAACACAGGGTAATTTTACTGTAGCAACTGTCAGAAAGAAGATGCATGGATATAGAAATAATAAGATGATTGGGATGAATGAGATTTTGGAACTGATAGTTTAGAATAATTGAGATTATGAATGATAGAATTTTGATAATTTTCTTTTGAAATTAATATTACCAACAATTGGGGTTTTTAATAATTGGTCTTTTGAATAATTCATGTTTTGTATAATTGAGGTTTCAAACTAGTAATGATTTCTACATGTCTTCAATAAATGTTTAAGATATTATTGAAGACACCATTGGACCAAATTTAAACAGGTGGCAAGGATTCAGGGTTTTGTTGGGGGAGGGAGCCAAGAGATACCCCTTCCCCAATGGTGTCCATGTCATCCCACGTTTGCCTTCCTGTGGTCTGTCCTTCTTTCATCTCCATATTGGTTAGGACCTTCCTTAGCTGGTTTAAATTTTACAACCAATAATAGTTTTAGTTTCTCAAAATGGTTGCCAGATATAAACATAACATCACTTGCTGAAGTAGAAACCTTTTATGCTTGAATGACTTTAAAACCTTGCAGCATGTGAATATTATTGCTTGCCTTTAAATCTTTCACAGACCTTTCTGGAGGAAGTCGCCAACCAGAAGGATGCCATTAATGATTCCATCAGTAAAGGAGACCTCTTCATGAAGAACAACAAAGACAAACACCTGAAACCTGAACAGGAGCAGGAACTGACCACAAAATGTCAGGAGCTGCGCACCACCTACGAAGAGATCACCTCCCTAGCGGAACAGCGTCTCAACAACCTCCAGACGTCCCTGGGAAGACTGCATAAAGAGAAGGATGAACTTGTGAGTATCTTGACTGAAATAGAGGGGTATTCAAAATTAGCTGGAGGGAGATTGCCGGTTGTTAGGTAGAGGGGAGTTCACAATTAGGAATATGGTGATTGGCAATTTGCTAGAGGAGGATTTTACCTCCCTAGCGGAACAGCAGCTCAACATTTTCCAGACGTCCCTGGTAGACTGCATAAAGAGAAGGATGAACTTGTATCTTGACTGAGATAGAGGGGTATTCAAAATTAGCTGGAGGGAGATTGCCAGTTGTTAGGTAGAGGGGAATTCACAATTAGGAATTTGGGGATTGGCAATTTGCTAGAGGAGGATTTCACCTCCCGAGCGGAACAACAATCTCCAGATGTCCCTTGGTAGACTGCATTAAGTATGAAGTTTTTTTTGTTCAGGTTAGATGAGCTCAACAAAATGAAGGTAAGGCCACATGCAACAAAACATTTTTTTTAAGATTTTCACATTTGGAAACCTTCAAACACCTTTCTGGACTAGCTGTGGTAGTCAATGAATATTTAGGATCATGTGTTTCTTGTATTGCTTGATGCTCACATACACAGGTCCCGGAAGTTTTTCAATGTGTTTAAAGCCAAGGCAAAACTGTAATCACAATATTTTATTTTATTTGCAATGAATTTTTTCACAATTTCAAAGCAAACTAGTGATTTCAATATTAAGTGTCCCAAATCACTCCTATGTACCCTATAGGACCTAGCATGTAATGAAGCCAAAATATGATTAAAAAAGGTCAATTCAAGAAATATTAGATCAACTCTGTATTTCCCTTTACACTTTTGTTACAGTCTCTGAAGGATGACATTGCCTCGCACAAGGAGAAGGTCAAACACTGCGTGGACAGCATTGTCCAGTTCCAACAAGCCCACAGTGACCGGCTCTCCCGAGAAGACCGCGAGAGCCTCCAGCGGAGCGTGTCTGATCTCCGCATGCGCTATGACCGCTTGTTTGACCAATCGCAGACCCGTGTGGAGTACCTGGCCTCTGGTCTCGACTACCTGAGGAAGTTTGACAAAGACATAGCTGGCTTGGAGCACTGGCTGGGGCGCACCCAGGACACCATTGAAGGGTTCTACCGCGATGCAGGGAAGGACATCAACGTCCTCCACAAGCAGAGCAACCAGGTACAGTCCCTGATGACAGACATCACCAAGCACCGGGATGATCTAAATGGAATCTCCTCGGAGGGGCAGAGCTTCATCAATCATGGAAAGGTTGGTTTTTCTGTTTCTTCTTTTCCCCCCTTTATTAGTATGATTTTATATTTTGTAAGGTTTGAAGATCTTTAAAAGACCTACTGTGGAAATTTTCTTTTCCAAACAGCATTAATTTGCCTCAGAGAGTGAGGACTGTTGGTTACTGTCACAGCAAAGAAATGTTGATATTCTGATATCAAACACTTTCTCTCATTACAGCACTACAAGGACATACTGAATGAGTTCAGAAACAGTGCCCTCCCGCGTCAGTTCAACCGCACATTCACAGAGGCCATGGACACAAACGTGATTCGTGAACGGCTGGCTAGACTGAACGAGGCCTTTGACAGGCTCCACGTACGTTGTGATCAGACCTCCCAGAACTTGCAGGAACTGATACACAAGCATGAAGTTTATAACGAGACAACAAATTCAGTTCGCACCTGGCTACAGTCTGCTGAGGGTGAATTGTCACGTCTGTTGCAGGAGCCGATCGCAGCAGAACCAATGGCCGTGCAAGAACAGATTGACAAACTTAGGGTGAGTTTAAATGGCGTTTCTCTCCTTTCATTGTCAGAATAAAAGTAGTTCATTTTATAGTCCTTTACAAGTTGCTTCTGAACACACTAGCAGAGGTGCTATATCATGAAGGAAAATAACATAACTCACATATCCATCAATTCATTTAGCAAAATCCTCCATTGATTAAGCCTTTTTGGGGAATCAAATTAAAAATAGCTAAGATGTGATTCCTGGTTGTAGATTTATAGTCAGCAAAGGTTTAGCAGCTTATTTTGACATTTTTTTCCTTAAACTTGCAGGCATTCAATGATGATGTCATTAGCCACTCCAAGCATGTTGAACAGGCCAAGGAGGCTGGTAAAGACCTTGCTGATGCCCAAGAATCCATCAAAGGTGACATACAGAAGGTTATTGGTAAGCATCTAGCACATCAAAGGTGACATACAGAAGGTTATTGGTAAGCATCTAGCACATCCATCAAAGGTGACCTACAGAAGGTTATTGGTAAGCATCTAGCACATCAAAGGTGACATACAGGAGGTTATTGGTAAGCATCTAGCACGTCAAAGGTGACATACAGAAGGTTATTGGTAAGCATCTAGCACATCACATCAAAGGTGACATACAGAAGGTTATTGGTAAGCATCAAGCACATTTGTTATAGCTAACTGAAGCAGCAAGTTCTTGCAAAATGTAACATTTGTTCCAGGTTTTGCATGCATGATTGCATCACAGTCATAGGATAATTCAATGGCTTCCTTGTTCTTCTACCTTTGTAGTCGACATCAAGGAGCGCTACAGCCGCCTAGAGAGGCAGATTGCTGAGCGTAGCAACACTCTGCAGGTGACCCGTATGCAGTGCCTTAGCCTGCAGGACAGCCTGCATAGTCTGCTGATCTGGCTGGAAGAAAAGGAGAACACCTTTGACAAGCTTGACTCGACCCGGATGATGATCAAGAAGAACGTACTTGTGGAACAAATGCAACAGCACAAGGTTAGAAAAATCTTACTTCATGGCCTGTACTTGGAATTACTGGAAATTGTTGGGATTTATTTAATAAAATGGTTGTATTTTTTGTTGAAGCATGTATTTATTTGTCCCCATAATGCTTGGTAACCATGGAGATTTTGGCGTGCATAA
The DNA here is from genome assembly GCA_027580055.1 of Paracaudina chilensis. NCBI lineage: Eukaryota > Metazoa > Echinodermata > Holothuroidea > Molpadida > Caudinidae > Paracaudina > Paracaudina chilensis. The sequence continues at coordinate 2,732 of JAODFY010069134.1, read as the reverse complement.
TTGGATCCATGAAATGGTGTATAATTTTTTTTTTTAATCAAAATATTATACGAGCATAAATCCTAGTATACTATGCTTGTTATATTGTTGCCTATTGCAGTTGCTACAAACTGACATTGATAGCCACAAGCCCAGTGTAGAATCAGTCAACAAGTCTTCCGCTGAGCTGATCAAGGACTGCGACCCCAAGATGGCCCGTAGCATCCAGATGCGTCTCGACGACCTAAACACCCGTTTTGACAGGGTCATCGTGAGGGCCAGGGACCGCAAGGATTACTTGAACATCCTCCTGGACAAAATGGTCCAGTTCCTGGAGATGGTCACCGAGCTGGAAGACTGGATCCTGCCTTTACTGGAACAGCTGGAGTCGCGTGACTTGATGAGATTGGACCTCCCGGAGTTGGGAAACAGACTCCAGGTAAGCAAGTGACTGGCCGGTGGGGGGTGGGGGGAATGGGGAAGATAATAGGGAAAGGGGAAGGTTAGTGGTGATGTTAACACTGTGTGCATTTCATAAGGGGAAGGTTAGTGGTGATGTTAACACTGTGTGCATTTCATAAGAGAAAGGCTAGTGGACATGTTACCATTTAAATATGCTTTCTGTTTTTTTTTGCAGGATATCCAACACCAAGTTGAAGGTTACAAAGCTCAGTACCAGAACATCCTATCACTTGGTCAGGAGCTGATGCAGGACCACAAGAACGAGGTCACATACATCTCCGACATACTCGAGAACGTCAACCAGAATTGGCGAGGACTAGAGGGTGTCCTTGCAAAGCGTCTCCAGCAGTGGGAGGAAATGAACAAAGCCTTCCTCGCATTCGACGATAAAGTGCGTTCTTCAAACGGTTGGCTGGAGGGCATGGAGGATAGAGTCGGCCAGCTGCAGCCGATTGCGCATGAAACAGAGACCATCAACATCCAGATCCAACAGTTGGAGGTGAGCGTCTTGCAGAAAGAATTAATTCATATATGATTACTACTAGGATTATCTGCATACAAAGGGACATACTACAGTATGCTCTGTCAGCAACCAAAAAGATCAATAGTTACAGCAATCCCTCATCTTAATCATATTGTACAATTGTTTTTCAACATTCAGCAATCCTTCTCTCTCCTCTATTCCATAGCCTCTGTTTCAAGAGTACAAAGGGTACAAGCCCAACATCAATGAGGTTCAAAAGCTTGGCAGGCACTTCGATACTGTGACCAAAGAGGGCACTCTACCCCTGAATGCAGCGCCGCGACGATCCAGCTTAGCTCTGTCCCCACGTGACCGTGGGAGGAAGTACATGCCCACACCCCGAATGGATGAGAGGCAACAGACATCATACTACTTTGATGGTAATAATATTTGGCTCAATTAAAATCTATGTTGCTTTCATGTAATAATGAATCCCTAGTAGGCATGCATGGACAATCTAACCACAATCAGTAAAGGTTTTTATACAACAGCTTTACATTAGTCGGGGGATAGTTGGTCACATGACATTTACTAAATACCCTAGTGAACGCTACATCATCCAGGTATGCAATAGTACCATGCATTTTTCTCTCATTCCAAGTTATTATAGCACTTAGCAGAGTGACTCTCAGTTGGAGGATTAAATGTGCATCCAATAAATGTTAGATGTTACATGAGCATCCAAAAGGTGTTATATAAAAGATTGAATGTGTTCCATTCAACTCGGCTATTTCTCATTGAATGGAATGTTCAATGTTTCAACGAATTAAATATTTTCAACTAATGAACTCATAAACTTTCATTATCTGTATATTACTTATTTTGCTCATGTTAATTTTGAATTTGGTTTGCTTCAATGTGGGCACACGTATAGAAGGCCAAATGTTTCATAGACTTTTGCCTTTCATCATAGACTTTGCATGTCTTGGTGCACTGGTTACCATATCACAAAGTCAGGTGGGTTTTTGCCAGTCTGGCAAAACTTGCAATCTTCAGCTCATTTACAGAGTCCCAAAACTCTTAATTTTATCAATTACATTGGCCTGGGGAACAGAAAAAACTGGGACATCGAGAATGTGATTCTGGTTGGAAAGTTCTAGTTGCTGAAAAATTGGCATGCATTTTTTCCAATTGGTGACATAGTTAACATAAAATGATCAATCTGTGTGACTAGAAGCTACCATGACATGGCTACATGTGTAACATGTTTGTCTATTGTTCATCCAAACAGACCAGTCTAACACTCAAAGAACAGTGACCAGGGTGATCGACAGGTATGAGGCACTCGGTGCCAAGCTCGGCTTCCGGGAAGAAGAGCTAGAAGCCTACCTCAACCTCTCACGACTCCTAGCTGACAAGGTCCGTTCCCTGGATGCCCTTACCGATTGGTTGGCGGGTGTTCAATCACAATTGGACTCACAGGCATCAGTCAGCACTGACCTACACACCCTAGAGAGTCAGCTCAATCACATGAAGGTAAATGCAAACACTTTGTGTGGTATGGACAGTATGGTGGTCTCTCTGTGTGGTATGGAGAGTATGGTGGTCTCTCTGTGTGGTATGGAGATTACGGTGGTCTCTCTGTGTGGTATGGAGAGTATGGTGGTCTCTCTGTGTGGTATGGAGAGTATGGTGGTCTCTTTGTGTGGTATGGAGAGTACGGTGGTCTCTCTGTGTGGTATGGAGAGTACGGTGGTCTCTCTGTGTGGTATGGAGAGTATGGTGGTCTCTTTGTGTGGTATGGAGAGTACGGTGGTCTCTCTGTGTG
>JAODFY010069023.1:0-12119 GCA_027580055.1 Paracaudina chilensis | reverse complement strand
TCTCCTAAATCCCTTCCTATTTACTCCATGTAATATACTACCAACACTTGGAATGAAGGTTATAAGCAGGAATTTCAATATGGCTATACACCTTTTTCATGACAATCGTACATTTGTTTGTAGTAATCGTAACGGTACGGTTCATTCACCGCATTGTTATGCATACTTTTATGAAACTCTGAAAGGTAAGTAAACATTTACTGTCATAACATAAATTTCGATGCAATGTTTTGATTATACGTCAATTACGATGTTTTTCGACAGAAACGTTGATACAAATTCGGTGTAAAATTTTAATTACTTAATTTGTATTTCAGAGCTAAAATAAGAACCTGAATCAATAGAGCTTAGTTGATCATCAACAGTTCTTCTCCGAGTCACAATGTCTAAAGCCATTGCCACAACTGTAGCTCCGTGAGTATTTATTGCTAGGTGATATTTCGAGATCAATGTCTTCATAAGAAAATAAAGGATGTTGGGTATTGGTGCGTTCCGGACTGGTAATATTCGTTTGCTTCTGATCTGTTTTGCTTTGTTATGAGAAGTAATTGCTTTATATGTGCATTAGGCAAAATATTTCTACATAACGTTCCCAAATCGCGTCGTATTTATAACTCTGAGAATATTTTGAACGTTTCCTATATTACTGTTGCAAATGCGTCCTAACATTGTCCTAAACTGTGTTCGAATAATTACGGAGCCTGTTACAAAAATTGTAGTAATAGTTTGCTATCTCAATTGTAACAGCATGTGCCGTAAAATTTACAATAAACATGCATGGAAGCATGTAACAATATAAAGAAAATTAATTTAGAGATTCGCGTTAACTTACTCTATCGAATCATTGGCAGTTATAAACCGTTCACGGATTTACACTGTGAATGATTATTAAACAAGAATTTAAGACCTATCTAATTTCAAATGTATCTCCGTTTGCGTCTTTGATTAAAAGATTTACCATAAACTATCACTTTTACACTGACGATACTTTTTAAACATAACATAACATCAATTCAAAGACATCTATTGTATGTATGTAAATCTATAAATCTTTCATCTCACAAATATTGGGAAAGTAACGACATACAATCCTCGACTTGTTCTTACGCAATTATTGGTTTGTAACATTTCGATTTTACTAAGGAAATTGCCTTATCTACGGATTTATTGCAATTCTAATTCTTATACAAAATGCCGTTGCTCATTTGATTACTGGCAATAGAAATAAGACCTTCACCCAAATCAATCGGGTTCTTGTATTCATCGTAAGAAACATACACACCAAACTGAAACATAATCTGACCAGGCATGGTGGACTTTACATGTTTACAAGGGTTTCAGCATTTCACCTCTGTTGGCCCCAGATAACCTCTGCCCTCTCTCCAAAACAATAGGGATCATGTACTCATTATAGTGAGCATACACAGTTACCAAGTATAGACTTTATAAATTCATAGGATTCACACCAACTTTTAACTTTCACAAATTTTCTATTTTTGACCCAAATAGAGCTCAGACTTCCACCAACATCAGAATCAATATGGTTCCTGTATTCATAGTCAGAAACAAACACACCAAGGTTGTACTGGATATTACCAGGCATGGTTTACAAGCAAAAAGTACAAAAAAATTACAAAATTTCACAAATGTTCCATTATTGGCCCAAATTTATCTCAGACCTCCACAACAATCAATATGGTACTTGTATTCATAGCCGAAAACACACACACCAAGCTTACAAGCAAAAGCGTTACATACACACATACACACGCACATACGCACACACACGCCGAGGTGACTGCATAGATTCCTCGGGATCATCCTATAAGAGATCTTGCCTGGCTTCCCATTGAGCGATGTATTGTTTCCAAATTGCTGCTATTCACCAATCGCAGTGTCAACAAAATGGCATCATCCTAACTAGGCGATCTTATTGAAATATAGGCTACCATCTCCGCCGTACTTTCCGTTCCGGTTCGTCACTCAGCCTTCTCCAACCTGCAACCAAAATCTCGTTTCGGTGACATTGCATTCACTTAAGCATATCTGAGACTTTGGAATTCCCTTGCACTCAAGATGAGGCCACATTTCTGGACTCATTGGACAGTTGTTTTCTTGATATTTGCCTTATATAAATATAATTATTGTTATATACTTATAATTATTTCATTTATTAATAACATATTGTGATAATCATGGACTGTCATGGTTCTTTCACAGAGTTCCCATCGCCGACTTTCAGGTCGAAAGATTTGCTGCAAAAGACCACGATTGGTGTGTCAGTGACATGAGTCTCGGGACGAGAAATAGAATGGCTGTATCTGGTTACAGCAGCATTAGAGAGCAAACATTTATTGACCTGTTTGCATTAAACCAGGATGCTGGTGTTTTTCATGTTTTAATTTACACCAGAGTATTTGCCTTACAAAAGTCACAAACGTATAAGCGATGGCGGTTTACCTCCTTTTTAGATGATTCCAAAATCGTTACATGTAATGGCAACAACGTAGAAACATACGAAATAAACAGTAATACAAAAATCGAGCAGTGTATGGTGAGTGGTAGAGTCAAGTGCATGGCTGTTAGAAGGACAGATATATTCATTAGTTTATGCGAATCATCCAAATTGTTTATATATAATTGCAATTTAGTTCATACGAAAACAATCGTATTGAAAGGAGTATATGACACAGATTGCCCATGGGACCTTAGCGTGGCAGGGAACCACATATTTGTTTGTACAGGCGAAGATAACAAAGCATTGCTCTTCAATACCAATGGCCGTAAATTGAAGGAATACAAACAAACATTGAGTCAAATAACATCAACCTACAGTGTAACTGTTAGCGTTGACCTTGCACTTGTGTTTGTTTTATGGGACGTCCCAGGTACTGGCTTTCAAGTTACGATTCACTCGCGTTCTGAAAGTAATACCTTCCTAAAGTTTAATATCGCGGATTCCTACAAAGTCAAGTGTACCAATGAGAACAGGTTGGTATTTATAAATCGGCACAGCGGTGAAGTAAATGTACTTAACATGGTGAGTAGCTTACTGAGAAAATACCATTTGATAAAATAAATGTATAGGTAGAGTGTTGAATTTACATATTCTGATATACATAATAACAGCAGGTTTTGCATTGAAGTGCAACGATGTTATATTTAAAAATGGTTGCTTAAGTATATATCAGCGTTATGACAGAGTATCAGAGTTTTCTGTTTGTTTGAAGTTTTAACCCATGTTTAATCCATGGTTTCACATGGTCCATAGTGTGACATCTTCGTGCAAATTGTATGCATAGGCATTCTCACCAAATAATACGTATGTCCAGCATAACAATATTCATTTAGATACAGGAATACGTAATACCAATAACAATTAATTTTGGCGTGGATTTCGGGATATCATGAATTTCTCCATTGGATGTGCTTGTTTCTCAACTGAATTATCTAAAAATCGAGTATTTGTCTAGACGAATCATTTAATAGGTGGAATAATAGAAGAGCAGTGCATTTATAAACTTCATAACCAATTTTCATTAACATTAACGAACTTGAATAACATTTGCAGGGTAACATAAACAATATATTTCTGATTAGTGTAGATATAAAATCAGGTCATTAAAAATTTGCACTAGCTGATGTTTCACAAATTGTCATCAACAGCGAAAGCTCTACTGCAGTACCAAATTGTTATTATTATAGCTCAATATTACATTGACATGTTACCCACAATATGGTCCTTATATATTCATAGACTGTATCGACTACAATTTTGTAAGATGTACGGACAAGTATTCAATGAGACAATGTTCTTAAAAAATAAAATATATATTAAAAGTACAAACAAAAAATCGAAACGAACCAAGCAATTTATAAAAGGAATACGAAGGAAAGTCATTCATTTTCATTAATAAAACGTGTTGACGTAATGTAATTCAAATGACATTTATTTTTGCATGCATTACTCTCCATTGCTGATTCATTTCAAACAGGGTGATATTCTACCTTATGATAAACTGAAAGCAGAATTAAGCTTCACCATGAAGGAATGTGTGAACCTGGCGAGATCCTTTGCAATTCCAGAAGATGAAATTGATGTAATTTGTAGAAGTATGCCCTATATGCAAAATCTATTCCGTTCTCTTGAAGAGAGAGGGATTATGCATTCATCCAACCTAGATCGCTTAACCAAAGCGTTTAGGAATCTAAAAATCAGTTCAGGCTACTTATTAACTGAGGCTTACATGAAATTACAAAGTGAGTTTTTCAGCAATGGCAGGATTATTCAGTTAAAGCACTAAAGATAATCCCTGCCTACAATGTTTTATGGTGTGGTCCGTTTAATTATCTGCTAATTGAATACAGCCAAATAAATTAACGTTAACCAAACCAAATAAATTAACGTTAACCATACCAAATAAATTAACTTTAAAATGTGTACAAATAGAGGCGAGGCTAGAATAGTAATAAAAAATATCATCAAAACTCTTGTAAAATGCAATCATTTGGTGTTTATTCTCTCGTTAACGGGTTTAAGTACTAGCTGTCATTTGATCAAAATATAAGATGGTTCTCACAGTAATTGGGTATTTTAATATCTTGGAAGAGAAACTTCCAAGAGTTGTTGGGATTAAACGTCAGATAAGCATAGCCATAAATAAACAATGCTCTTGTTGCAGAAAAATATTAAGAAAAGAACACAGCAATTAAGTCCGTTATAATATTATATTTTATTAACTACGAATGGATGTAGTACAGATCAAGGAAAAACTCCTCGAGGATACTCTAGTGATACTGGGTCTTAGATAATATGTAGGATAACAGAATTTATGTTATATCATTTGAAGAGCTGTATCTCGTAGACTGGATAAATAGACCCTTCGGCAGGTTATGTATTGGAACATGATACCCATATTTTGTAAAATATGTTTTTAACTTAAATTTTATATCATTTCAACAATATAAAAATGGTGCTTTTCACTATAATGAGTTTCACTGGTTTTCACTAATTGTTTTTCAATATTGCAAGAAATGCAAAATAATAATTCGTAGAGGTAAACGATTTTTTATGGCATTGTGGGAAATTATGAATGGCCAAATAATTATGCAGCCTGTAATTGTGACTGATTGACGATCATTTCCATCACAAGGATTATTTGTTCTTATCAAACACATACTTTCCCTTTTTAAATGTAAAAATTTTTTTACACACTTACAACCTGTTAAATGTCAATGCATTATGCAATACTGTAATCCATAAAGGTCCTATTTATTTTTTTAGAACAACCGACATCATATGGACGATTTCTTGCTGAGCTATCGTCTCATTTCACATTGATAAGAACAGGAGAACTATGTGATATATTTCACCTTTCTGAAACAAAGAAGACTGAAGTAATTTCAAGCGAAATTCCTGGGATCTCATTTCTGCTTTGTATTGATTGCATGGGGATTATAAAGGCCGATGACGTACATGCATTGGAGTTGCCTTTGCAAAAACTCCAACTGGTCCAGGCTGTTGGCAAGCTTCGTGAATACCAGTCACTCGCAGAAATAGTACAGCCGTCGGCGAATATGTCGATGGAAGGTATTTCAAATCTTTATTGTCACAATGTTTGGTTTGTGTGTTTCCTCCATGGGTGTCAACCATAGGGAGCTGTGATCTGTGAGGACGTTCCAACACTTTGAGGCTGAGGTGCACATAACATCTCAACAAAACATAATGTCCAAAAAACATTTCCACGCGTTTATTAATGTATAACCTTTTTCTAGGTTTTCATGGAAACAATTAATATCTTACTAAGTTGTTTGTACTCTGCGTGTGCATGTATAAATGCATGCAACGAAGTCACAGCGCATGAAGCAACCATTTTGGTACAAAATATAGAAATGTAACCTCCATGCCAAATTATCGTTGTAATTTGATAACAATGTAATCTATAACAAAATGGTTATATTAAGTTTTTACCCAGAGGTATAACCGTCTTAAAGACATGTCAAATACTAACGATGATTGGGTTGTTGTTAAACATTTAGTGTATTTAAAAAATCAAAAAAAATCGTGTGTAATTGGAAAGAAAAAAATATTCATTTCTTGAATATGGTTTATGGTTCTCTCAGGTTTGACAAATGTTTATTTTATTCAGTTGCATGGTTATTATAATGTCTACCGTCATTGATGTTACCTGCATATTCTTTACATTTGTATTCTAGATAAACATCATTTGCTGGTTGAATATGTGCATGCAAAGATTAAGGGTTATTATGAATCAACGACACCGTTACCGTGGAAGAAATCTTGTCAATGGGGCGTCAGTGATCTTTTTATCTCTTGTGGAATGATATTGACTAAATCAAAGTCCAAGATAAAACGTGACGATTTTGATCCAAAGTGTAAATTACATTACACAGATATATTCACTCATGACAGATTGAAATCAGAAACTCGTATCATTATTGAAGGTGAACCAGGGTCTGGTAAAACAATGATTGCATTACAAATGGCATATAGTTGGTGCCAAGGCAGATTCAGTACTATTACGATGATGTTATTTCTACCATTACGAATCTTAAATGGTGGTTTAACTTTAAGCCAGGCAATTAAAAACTTTTATGTTCCCACAGTTACACAATTAACCGAAAATGACATTGAACACATCCTTAATAATGCGGACAAGCACACGTGGTTAATACTGGACGGTGTAGAAGAACATTGTAATGAAATAGGTTCGGGGGCATCTTCAGAAGTAGTGATGGTAATGAAGAAAGAAAAATTCCCGAGTTGTAAAGTTGTGCTGACAGCTCGGTCAAACTATTTCGATGACCTTCCAAATTATCCCACGTTTAGAATAGGGCAGTTTGACGCGAAAGAGAGAAACGCTTACATCGATAAAGTATTCGCTGGAAATGAATTCAAGCAGCAACACGTAAAGGATGTTTTAGAAGATTCATCGATTATTCTTGATCTTTGCAGCGTTCCGCTGTTATTCGTACTTACAGTGCATAACATCGAGAGATTAGTGAAACCAAAGGAAGGACAGATAGCAAGGGCTTCATACTTTACAGAAACTATTTTAGAAATCATGTGTCAAGGACAATTGAATTTGACTAATGTTATTGAAGCATCCAATCAAGAAGTCAATAAACAGATGCCTCTCATTGAATTGGCATTTAATGGGTTGTGTAGAGGTGCGCAACAGTTATCATGGCAGAAGTTGTTTGTGGAACTAAATATTGCAAACATTAAACAGTGGACCGACTCGGGAATACTAGTGGTCGAAGACGGCGTCGCTAGTAGACCACGCCATGACATCCAACATAAAGCAGAACTTAGCTCAGAAAATATAGCCGCTGAACATACGCAAGAAGCTGTGGCAAGAAGCTTCGAACATTTAAATATATCAGACAAAGAAACAGGTTACGTTGTAGAATCCCACAACGTTCAACCAGAGTCTAAGCCAAGTGATTCAACGGCCAGATACGTCCCTTTACAGATTAGATTTTTGCATAAAATTTTCCAAGAATGGTTTGCCGCAAAATATTTATCGTCATTGTTTGAAACGAGGTTTCGATTTTTTAGGGAGAGCTTGAGTAAGATAAATCCTTCCGATCTGCACCATGTTCTACGTTTCTCATGTAACATGTGCCCGGATAGCTTACAATTTATTGTACGCCATCTACTTAAGAACTATAGTTCTGGTTCAGGTATTGTGCCAGAACACATCTTAAACTGTATAAGTCTATGTTGTGCTGAGTATAATGGTGACAAGGGAGATATATTTAAAGATATTATAACGGGAGTCTGCAATGAAACAATCACAATTACCGCAGAAGATAATAGATTGTTACAACATTCGAAGAATTCTATGCTAGAATTTGCAAGTCAATCGAAGGTAATATTGTCGCACACAAATACGGGATAATAGTTTATTTGTATTGTAGTTTATTTTGTGTTTTACATTTCTAAAGATGAGCTTTTCATTCCAAAATATACCCACACACACAAATCCAGTTATATTTAGTCACAAATACAGTTTCTCGTGCAAACGGTTTTAGCGTACCATTGACAAAATTGCAAAACATATTTGATAGTGTATTTATGACTTTAAAGTACACAAAAACGTACGTTAAATTATGTCCTGTTCTGTCAATTTGCTCAGTAGGATATACATTAACAAATATGGTTCTAGGATCAGTGACTTTATCACATAAACTATATTTCCATCAGTTGCAACAAACAAAACGAATGTAAATGACCAATACCGGAAATTTATGCTCAAATGTTTTACTTTTTTTCCGCCAAAACAGATTCCCGTAAAGTTCTTGCGACTGGATGATTGCGTTGAAGCTGTTAAAACTTTGAATATTGAACTTAGTTCAGGGATAACCTTAAGTGAGTTGGATACACTAGAGAATATAGAGGTGACTCGATGGGATCATAGACTAGAGAACAAAGATTACCAACACCTCATGCAATTTATAGCAAATTGTAAGGCCATTAGGAGAGCTTGGTATGTGAAAATCAATGTTACATTAATAAATCAAAACGTCGTTATTTTGGAAGTTTTGTTTTGCAGTATTTCCCTATATATCTTTACTACATCTTTTCCAAAAGATAATTTTCTTACGTACTGGAAAGGTCAACAATCTTATGAATGACTTTTGCTTACAGTTTCAGATTTCCAAGCGGGTCACCTGGAATAGACGATAATACTGCGAAATTGATTCAATCGAAGAATATTTTAGGTATATTTTTACTCTAATTCCTTATTTAGTTAATAATCGTATGGTAGGGCATTTCGCTATTTTGTGATATAATTATAACACGGAAATTTCATTTAAAAAAAAAAAGTGTTCAGACTCAAAGAGACCATAATGGGCATGGGGATGTGTTATGTGGAAGACTTGAATGAACAGGTACTGTAACTTCAACGCTTGATAACACGCTCATGTTAAGTGTTTTCTGTCTGCATGCATTGGTTCATGATTTTCTTTATCAATTTGATATGCTTCTGGTGGTAATTCATGACAAAAGAGTTATATTTAGTTTTGAAAAGATGTTTAATGTGGTATCCGTAACTGTTTTCTTGTCTTATTTGTAAATATGATGAAATGAAATATACATTTTATTTAAACAGTTGAATGGAGTATTGGTCAGGGTATTAGCGAAGTATTGGTTAATGGAAAATGGAAGGTATGTGTAATTCTTACGAGTATTTGACATATCATTGGGGAGATTAATACGAGTATTTGAAATGCAGCCACAAATGACGTAGCTATTTATGAAAGGAATGAAAGCAGGTTTGTATAGCTATTTTGTAAGACCTTGTAAGAAGTGACTTTTCACAGTTTTGCCAACTTTGCTTCTTCAGCAATGGTTACCTTATATATACAATGATAAATATCAATATTGTGTGCAGTATTGTTAATTCTACGACCGACCGTCGAAAAATAACAACTTATTTATTAAAAATATATGTACCTGTTGGTGGTAATCTTATAAAGAAACTTAATGTTGTTTTCAGTTCAATGATAAACCATCATTGACAGCCCATACGTACGTATACATGGCAGATACTTCACCGAGTAAGTATATCCTAATATTACTTGACGTTGATTATGATTGACGATATCATTTTAGTATTCACCCACTGGTATCATTGATGACAGTTTCATTTTTTTTCCCACCAATTTTAGCTTTTTAAACTTGTTTTATTACTCTTTTTGCGTTTGCTATGTTTTCAGAAACATCAATGTTTCTCCGTGATTCAGATATGCCATGCTATGAAGGGGATTCAAAGGCCACAGACATCAACCTCTCTTTTGAATCTAACGTGTCAAAAGACGGTGGAAAGGTTAATATTATAAATACCGGGGTTCAACTCATTATACCGCCCGGTGCTGTAGAAGATACCTGTTTGGTTCACATGAGGATCATCCCTCGTAATTCATATGAAGAACCATCTAAGACATTTGCAAGTAAATCATCTATCGTTGTGGAGATCCTCCCAAATAACTTGAAGCTTTGCAAACGCGCAAAACTAATTTTACCGCATTGCTTGCATCTGAATAAAACTGATGAACCAACTGCGAGAATATTCTTCAGTCATCACGAGGAAGGTAAATAACACGATGAAGAAAAATCAGAATGAACATTACGGAGTCCGGGAGATTCCAGCGAAAAACTTTTTCTCCGTTTCGGGGAAAGTTATTTTGCATTATTTTGCATGAAGCCGCCATCTTTGTGATAATACATGAACACAATTTGTTAAAACCCTGCTAGAAAATACTATTATCTGAGGGATTAATTGAATCATGAATATTTACAGGAGCTATGTTTGAATGCTCAACGTGCAAAAATGCAAAAATATATGTGACCTCCGCGGTGATCTTTATATTTTAGAAATGGTACATTCGTTTTATTTAGACTACCGTGATTAAACGCAGATACGTTTATAATAATTAGACTACCGTGATCAAACACAGATACGTTTATAATAATTAGACTACCGTGATTAAACACAGATACGTTTATATTAAAATAACGTATAAGTCTACTGCACAATTACATATAGGTACAACGCCTATTGTACGCGTACGTACGTCGTATAAATAGTACGCAGCAAGACTAAGGTCGTACATTAAATAATAACCTATATATGTGGCTATAACATTAAATATACATATAATATATATTTACATATATTTACATATTATATATACATTTATATAGCTAAATTTCTAATAAAAAAACCTAATATTCAAGAAAAAGTTAAATAACCAAATCAGTTCGCTAGGGTTGCCCTGAAGGCCGTTGAATGAAATAACCAAATCCTGTCTAGTCAGACAGTTTTGATGTGTTGTGGTCTGGCTTGAAATTTCGTATGCATATTACTTAAGAAGTTTGTTTGAACTTTAACAATCTAATGTTAAGTATATTAATTACCAAGGCCTACGCACGTTTTCCAAATTTCCTAAAATGAACATCTCCATTGGTAGTCGTGTAACTGAACTCTTTTTTTTTTAGCTCAATACGACAAATATAATGCAAATGTTTGATCAAACAAGTTAACCCTTTTAAAATGACATTGTTTTACAGTCTCGAATCTGCGTTGGGAGGAATGCCGGGAAACCCCTTACATGATCGACGAAACCAGCTGCTCTATTTTGCTTCGTCGTTTTTGTTGGCTCAAAGTTGAAATAGATGACAAGTTTGTTAAGGGAAAGTACCTTATTCTCTTTGCCGAAAAGCGAAAAAGACCACTAGGAGGCTCATTAGCAGAATTAACCGTTGGTTATACAATTGATTTACCGAATGGCGGAAAGGTGTGTGTAATACGAACTAGAATGCTGTTTATTTTGAACAATATAACTAAATATATCGAACCCATAAAACTAATTATTTTATTGTTGATGCCTATATATGACTTCATCACGGTTGACGTAACATTCGATACTCCAAAAATAAGCAAATGTAATAATTTTGTAAGAAAATATTATTATTATTATTATTATTATTGTTATTGTTATTGTTATTGTTGTTGTTGTTGTTGTTGTTGTTGTTGTTATTGTTGTTATTGTTATTATTGTTATTGTTGTTCTTGTTCTTGTTCTTATAATAGGTTTAAGCAGTAGTATTATTAATATTTAATATTAATAATACTACTGCTTAACCATGATAATAATATATTAATATAAAGGTATCTGTGTTTAATCACGGTAGTCTAATTATTATAAACGTATCTTTGTTTAATCACGGTAGTCTAATTATAACTTCAACAAGGATTTTACGACTAATAGGTTTCATATGAGGCACATATCCGTTCTTTTTTTCAGATTGATAAAGGAAAGTCAATGTACAATGACAGAAAGCCGTTCACATTCTTAAAAGATGGGGAGGAACCATTGCAAATATTATTCGAATACGCTGTTCCGACAACCTGGAAATTGTGCGAACCAAATCCAAACCACAAGGTAATCAATGCGTAACTACAATCCAATGATGTCAGGCATCGGAACACACATTCGATGTCGGCATATAAATTTGTAGAGATAGAAACGAGTTTATGGCTAAACATTGGTTACACAATATATACATTCCTGAATAATTAAAATGT
>JAODFY010068912.1:0-12123 GCA_027580055.1 Paracaudina chilensis | reverse complement strand
GCTATTAATGTAATTGATGTTCTTCTTTGTAGTCTGCCCATATAGACATCAATGTCCAGCCTTCACATCATTCCTGCATGAATACATCACTGTATGTCACAAATAACCACTGTGCATTGAAAACAATAATCAATAATAGAACCTTGCCCTCATTTCAACAAAAGGAGATATGGCCATTCATTTCCCTCGTTAGTTTATATAATTTATATGATTAAAAGACTCCCTGGATCTTTCACATTGTAAATCACCCTATTTGCGAAAATTTTCCCTGTATGAGCATTGTCAAACTTTTTTTTCATCGAAGAATATCAATTGGTATTAAAGTTTTATTGCAAATTATGATTCTTGCATTGTTATTGTCACAATATTCTTTATGATGTGGTATAATGATGACAAAATCATTAAAAAAAAAATTATTCCTTCAAATTCAGTGTTGTAATTTAAAAAAATAAACCTTTGTATTGCATGAGAGATCCATCTGTCAATAGCATGCAGTTGTGTTCAATTGCAATCATAATTGATCTCTAGAGTGAACAGCATCGCAAAATAGAGGACTAGAATTGTTCCAAATATATTCTAGCCATCCCTAGGTGATTTGCAATTACCTCATCTGATATGCATGTATATATGTATGTATGCATGCAATTCCCCATCTGATATGTATGTATGTATGTATGTATCCTTCAAGCATTGACTCAGGAGAAGCTTTTTCAGGCTATTTATTTGACCAAGGTCAGTCTCGAACATTCATATTTAAGTTCCATGAGTATGAATTGTCAATTGGCTTATCAACTCTGTAAGTAGATGAATACACAAACTCTCGGCAAAACTTACTGGTTTGGGTATTTCACAAGCGGACTATAATTCCCCAGTCACTAAACATTTAGCATTCTCGACTGATCTAGCATAATACTTAGGGTGAAAAGGAGGCTTGGATCGGCTTCATCCTCTTGAGGTACCATGTAAGCGCTCTGACCTGGCACTATATTATCTATCCTCGGTCACGGAGGATGTTGATCCATAACGGGGGATGAAAATAACCCCCGGAATGAACTCAAGGGTCTGGTTATTAGGAACTTAGGGTCAGGGACCACCACACCTGTGGATCGCTCCTCTGGCGGAACTGTCATTTTTTTATTGTGCTCACCTGTTTTCCTTCATCCAAGGGTCACTTAAAAAATGAGGATACCTGCTCCAGAGACACACTACTGGGAGTAGTCTCATGCTCTGTGCACCAGTGATGGAATCGTGATAACCTGGAACCATAAGTTCTGTAAGTGGCTGGTCTCCTTGAACCAGCTGCCAGGGCAGCGATCTCTACTCTGCCTCCATGTAATCAAGATACTCAGAGCCTCTGTGTAATCAAGATACTCTGAGCCTCTGAGGCCTAGCTGAGGTCCAGAGCATCTGGGTTGGGAGAGGGTTTGGGAATGGCTGGTGTTTGAGGGGGAAGGGATTGTCTGGGCACCACAATGTCTTGGACGGAGGCAACAGGAGGTGGCGGTGACCTATGGGTCTGCCAGGCCACAGCCTTGGCCAACATGGGGCCAAAAGCGGGACTGTGATGGGCTCGTCGGTAGCCGAGGTCGGATTCCCCCGAAGAATCTGAAGGCTTTGCTGTTGTCTCCAACTCCCTGACCGAAGAACATTTTCCAAAGGGGTGCCAAGATTCTGCTTTGAACTAAATTTGTAGGTACGAAACAGGTACTGTACTGTATGTCAGGTTATTCAGACATACGACACAGTCACTGCAAAGCATGTAATACTGACTGATAACCCACCAGATCTGTGTGTTGCTGGATGTAATCAACATTATTCCGACATTGTGTGTGATGTAAGCAAACACTGATGTATGCCTTTAATAGTGCTACTCCTTCAAGATCTTACCACTACAATCCCCCCACCCATTAATATATAGTCCCTCCCCCTCATTTGTTTTACCTGCTCACTAAGGCCTCTTTCACACTGGAGAATGCAAGAGGGATCAGACATTGGCACAGGCACCAACTCTATTTCACACATAAGATTCCTTTTAACCTTCAGCAAGGAATATAAAACGATAAAAGGACTATGGTTGAGAATAGTTTACTGTAGTCCTTTAAATCGACCTCCCACTGCTAGCTAGATGCAAATACCAAAGAACACACCTGGCAGATTGCCAAATACAATTGTGTTGCCTGGTATGCAGTGTAAAGTTACAGTTAACACCTATAACCTGTTCTGGCTTCACATTCAAAATGTAATGAAAGGAGTGAGGAACTTTAGTAGTGCACAGCAGCTAGCAGCAATGAAATGACCCAGTGAGAGTTGCGCATCAGTGAAATCGAGTTGAAAACCTTCTGAACAACAATACTAGTGTGTATTTATGGCTGCTGCATGCCTTGGCATCATACTAAAGTTCATATTGAAATTCACCATAGTTACTCCATGAACCTTGAGCTTGAAAATTAGCCTATTCACTGTTGTTAAAAGATTGTGGGTAATCAAAACACCAAAACTTACCTGGTTTGGGTAATTTACGAGCTATACTCACATACCTGCCCCCCACAACAAATTCATTGTAGCTAATAACGCTGGTAGATGAGTACAATTTGTTGTGGGGGGCAGGTAGGTGAGGGCGCTGTAAATAAGGGTACACACAAGGCCTACACACAATAATTACACACTAAAAAGAATTCATCAAGAAATTAAGGAACCGGTCAAGAGAATTATTTCACATCATTTACATGCTACAAAAGAAATCCCAACTATGCACGCCCTTCCTTCTGATACTAATTTTTAGCAAACTGGGTTGATTTAACAATTTTACAAAGTAAGGCCACATGCTAAATGTTTGAGAGGTCGCTGCTGTTTTCACTCAATCATGGCAAAAGTGCAGATTTGTTTGGTGCATGTGTACTTATGTTGTGAATAGGCTTATTTCAGTCAAATTTGAAATAGGCTCCTGATTCCCTCCAAAAATGGCACCTGTTACATCCCAAGTCCCTTTGAATGGCAGCCATTTTGCTCACAAAGTGGAGTCCAGCTTCACTAAAATCAAGGGTCCTATGTCTGGGTCCCAAAGTTTTTCTCTGCATCAGGGAGTTAGGGTTACCTTTCTTTGTGTCCCCACTTGAAGACATCTAAAATTAGTACTCTCATTTAGGACTTCTGGAATAAGAGTTGGAACATCTTTGGTATTGATAAATTGATGCCTCCTTTTGTTTGTTCATTTAAAAGGTTTCATTTGGGGTGGAAAATTAAGGCAGAATGCTTTGTTTTTGTATTTTGTTTAGTTACTAATACACAATATAATCCCTTTCACTGTCTTCCGTGGAATATGGATACACCTTGTATTAATTACATTACCTTGTATTAATGTAGTACATTACATGGGTCTTCTGAGATAGAATAGAGGGCTTGCCCTATCTAGGATAAATAACACTGGTCTTGCTCCAATGCCAAACTTCTTTTGTTAGTTTATTTCATCAAAAAGCTTTCATTATGCCTGGAAAATTAAGGCAGCTAGTCTTGACTGGTTCATGCCTGACCCAACCTAAGAATCAGTTATTTTTTGTCATTGCTTTGAGGATTTAATCCCTTGCAATATGGATGGATAAACCTTGTACGAGGGCATACCTGTAGTACTGTGCGTGGGACTTCTGGAATAGGATTTAGGTTGGCCTTTGTTACATCGATGGCACTGGTCTTTGGAATAGCTCCATTGCTGAGGGTCTTTTGCCTGTTCTCTTCATCGAAAAGCTGTCTTCGTTGCAGTTCTTGTTTGAAGCCGGTCCGTGTGGTCATGCTGCCCAGGGGAGTCGTTGATGTGTTCCTTGAAACACTGAAAATAAAAGAGAATTACAGGATAATTATATGCATGGTCAAAACAGTAGTATAACCAAAGATGCAATTTATTTACCACACATCATGAAACATGGTTTTTAGCATGGCTAGATAAAAACACCCTAGATGTAGATGACCATTGATCCTGAAAACCCCAACAGAACCATTTCCATTTCCTTCAGTAACCCCTGCCCCCCCCCCCCCCAAAGTTAAAACAGTTACTCTTAGTGATTTTAAAATAAAAAGATTAGTCCATTTTAGTAGCCCTCAGGATAACCTTAAAGACCAAGTGACATGAAAACTTGTCTTCAGTTATTCTAGTACCTTATATTTAGTACATTGAGGAAATCTAAACTCCAGACCGATTTTCAGTCGATACTTTATAAAAATAAGACACAACTGCTATCATGCAACATATCTTGTGACATGAACCGCGGGAGCCTGTCTAATACAAAATCAGTGCAAAACAATACTTTTAAAATCCCTGTAACAAACGAATTAAGACCTGGATCTGAATAAAAACGTACAAAATTGTGCAAAAGATATGAAAAGAAGAATTTCATTAACTTCCTTTGTGAATACTACCTTCCGTCTTTCTCCTATCAAGGTACAAAATAGCACCTTCGCATCATTCCCTCCCCCCTCCCCCCCGCCTTTTTTTTTCCTTAGTAGTAAATTGAGGTAACTCTATATTTATTTTTTCTTTACATCATATCTTTCTTAGCTTCTTCTTAGCTTCAAGCCTATCCATTTGCTTCATAATTTAACATAAACGTAACGTAAACATGCTAGATCAGTCGGAAATGCTAATTGTATTGGGGACAGGGAAAGTATATAGTCCTTAGCGCTGTCAATACACCAAAACTTTGTGGGGGGCAGGTAGGTGAGGGCGCTGTAAATTCATAATTTCCCTCACATATTATATTCTGACTTTTATTTTATTTGAAATGTGGCTATTTAAACAAATCTAGTTTATATAAATTGTCTATATAATTCCTTTGTTCTTTTGAGCCTGCATTTATATATAACAATCTTGAAATGAAACTGATCTCGATTAATTCCCTTTTGATATTGACCTTTGGTCTAGAAGAAGCTTTCACTTTGCAACTCACATATTCATTATCCCCTAAACACAGTGTGGTGTCAATATGGAATCCATATCCAACGCCCATACAAAAAGCCCATCTTTGCTTGAGCAAATGTAGGTTTGTTCATAGATGCCTTTTTTTGGCCTGAGCAACATGTTTGTCCAAAGATGCCCTTTTTGGGGCCTTTATAGAAAATCAAGGAAGATGTGGAGAATAAACACCATTTGCCGGTCTACCCTTAGTTTCGTAAAAAAATGAGAAGGAAAACACACATGAAGAGGAAACATGAATACCAAAAATCCCCTTTGTCAAATGCCAGGGAGAACGATACCTAGATACTTCAGATTTATTACACGTCATTGTTTTTCAGTCTCATTGTTTTAATTGTTAATAAATTCCTCTTTGACATCTGAAAAAGTTGTATATGCTAGTTGGAAAAACTTTGTCATTTCTGGAAACATGCCCGAAAAGACAGATTTTGTGCTTTTTCACCCTTTTACAGAAAGTATTTCCCACTGCATTTCATCATTATTGAAACCAAGGCTTCGTTTATAAGCAGCGCTGGCTAAATCGTGCTCCTTTGCGCCCCTTAAGATAGTCCCACGAGAGCAACTCATTGGGCTCCAAAAAATCAACTAACATGCAATCACACTCTGTAAATGCTGCAGGAAAGCAACAACGATGCGCTCCTCAAAAAATCTAGCTTCAGCGTTTCATAATATCCGCTTATCTGCAATCCCCATATCGAATGTAATTTCGAAACTATGTGGAATACATGCTTCGGAATCCTTGAGAATGCAAAACTAATTCTCTGTGAATATTTTTTTTTTAATCATGCAAGTACATTGTGTAACAAACTCATGGCATGTTTAAAGGATATTTTGTATACAAGTCCTGTATGATGCATGTACACACAATTTTCGCAAATGAAGATACAAGGTGTCACAGCGCATTAACATCATTTGTTTTATTAACAATTGGTTATGAATTACATGAATAACGGACCGAGTAAAACAAGTACAGGCTATATGGCTCTGGGTTTGTAAACCATATGAATATTTGTATATTTTTTGTAACAGAACTAGCTATATTATAGACACACAAGTCCATAAAGTCCAGTGGAAGTACAACAGGGTTTTTATTGCATGCCAATTAGGAAGTTGGTTTCCTTTGAAGGACCACTTCTGGCCTTGCAAAAGCAAGCATAACACTCCCAACCACACTGTATGACATTTTATTACAACATACTCAAACATACTATAAACGAGTAGTAGAGCTGTTCAAGCAAGAAGGAAACATACTGTAACACATTCAGCAGGAGAATTACAGAATGATGACATTTTATAATAGCATTACCAACACATATGAAACATACCATAGTAGTAGTACAGGAACTAGAATTGCTTTTGTTTTTTTTACAAGAACCAAACATACATAACACTTTCACAGAACAGAATGATAAAATTTTATTATAGGATTGCAAACACATACTTTAGGTGGTGTAGTAGGGAGACTAGAATTGTTCTTTAAAAGAAGCAAAGATAACACTTTCAACAGAATAGAATGATAATGTTGATGAACATCAGGTACATTTTAAGTTCAAGAATTAAGCCCTGGAGCATTTAACAGGATGGTTGTAAGCCTCAACCAGCACAACCAGCACTGCGTACACTAAAGGCAGCAGTGGGTTAACAACCAATATACTGTATCATACCCACAATATTTTATAATGTTTGACTAAAAGCAACAAAGGTTAATTTTTCAATTGAAATTATGCAATATTATAATAGCATGAGTCATTAAACTGAGGACATACAGTACCACTTACCCAGAGTTATTAACCTGCTGCCATGTCCTGCCATTTTGGAATTTCTTCCAGGATGAAGGGTAGCAATTATGCATAATGGACAATATACAGCTACGTTGCAGTTTCTGTTGATTTGTTTTTTCTTACACATTCACTACACCATCTTGAAAGTGTGAAAATAATTCTAAGAGCTATGATCACCTACAGTATCAAGAGGAATGGTTTTCTTCTACATATATGAGAGTTCCAAAAGTCATGCCATATATTGCACACAAATGTATCTTTATACCACATGCACCAAACAGTTACTGTAGGTACAGTACAGTGCATTTATTTAAAACTGAGCTGGTCACTAAAATGTCAGATTATATAACATGTTAAAGGCACTGTTACATTGATAACTAAAGCCTGCAGTGACCAGATTAATATTTGTAAATATCAAAATAATATAAAAATATGAAATATTAGTCTCCATCAAAGTGCATTTTGGGCAACAACAAACATACATAGCATCTAGCTGGTTTACCCATTTAGCTACATGCATGTATTTTATTCAGTAAATTTAGTAGAAATCACAGTAAAAAAACAAAAACAAACATGATCACAACTTAAATATGCTGCTCCATAAATCCACCCAAAAAAAAAAACACTGAATATTCCTGAAGTCATTAGTGAAGAGTAATTTATCATTTCGGTTATTTGGAGGCAAAAAGCATGTGCAATGACTGGTAAAGGATTTTATCCATGTTAACAGGTGCTGTTAAAATCCTGATCTTGATCCATACAAAGATAAAGAGGCTCCAGAATCCAGATAGAATTTAAATCTAATGCAATTATGTGACATCAGACTGCCAGACATAACCATGCATGTAGATGAATCCACACCATTGCTTGTGCTAAGTGTCCCAACATAGAGGTTCTACATGTATTTTATGTACAGCACTACAACATTAACTACAGTTCTACAATATGAACACATCCATGCCTACTACTCATAGTAAGCATGATCCATGTGTATCCTTCAAAATGTCAACTGAAAAATGTGCTTGACCATAAGAAGAGTACAGGTCAACTACTGCGTAAATGACCTAAAATGAACTCAGTAGTGTTTAAAGCCATTGACAAAAGTGAAGTGTACATAGTGTACACTTATAAAAAGAAATGAAATTAAAACCGTGGTCACTCATTAATAAAGGGTAAAAGAAAATGCAACTTTTTTTCTCTAAAGAAATGACCGATTATCATACATGGCTCAAAGTGCGTGGTATGCTTGCAACAAAAGAAATCATTCAATCATTTGACACAATACTGTGTGTATAGGGCCTACACACATTTTTCTAATTAAGCAATTTCAGTTTTGTATAGTATTCATGGATCTATCACATGTCATTATGTACAGTAATGGGAGAAGGCAATCTGATGTACTTTTAATGATATATATATTTGGAATGTGCATGAACAACTTGTTTATAGAAAGCAGCTTCTCAGGTTTGTAATACTTTGATAATAAACATAAAGAAACATGGTTATATTTGAGTATTTCTCTCTTTGTTTTTAACAATAATTTTACTATCATTATGAGCATAAACAACCATGTAAGTACTACTATGAACAAACATTATATGTTTAAACCTAAGTTGGTGAAGTGTCAAATTTTAGTAGTGAAAATATTTGAGTTAATCATGGAGCCTCTACCAGTTCAAAGTGACAGTAATTCAATAAATCGTTTCTAAGATTTTGTGTTTACAAGCATTTTTTACCAATTTAGTATAAAGTCCCGCCCACTCATGAATATTTATTAGATGAACTGTTATTGTCATTTGACAATGTACCACTCATCAACATAAATCAACATACCAAGTAATTTCTTTTATCCTTAGCTAATAAGACCCTAAACTTGACAAACCTGTACCCTGTGAAAATAAACAGTTTGAGTTTGACCTTGGTGGGCCTTTAGTGACCTTTGTGATGACAACAACATATTTCCTGTACTCCTTAACCCTGTTCAGCACTTGTGGTCATGAACGACCCATAAACGTACATAAATGTTGAAGACAGAATTTATTTGATACGTCACACCCTCAACCTAATTTGCGCATGCTCCTGACGTCACGATGCGCTCCACTGAGCATCGCTTCATGCGACCGCGATTTCTGGTAGCTACTCGCAGTTTCGAGGACCGCGTGAACCACGGAGGTGCGGTAAAGGGTTAATGTGAAAGATCCACAGGGGTAGAGTTAAGGTATGAGCTCCATTGTATAATCTTGTATATTGGGTTGTCATGTTATAAGCAAAGTAACACAGGCATACACACACACATTCATGACCACATACAGTAGATACCTTTTGCAATCATGCAGTAAGGAATGAAACATGCATGAATCCCCTTGTATTCAAAATTAATGACAGCATGCTGGAATGGTGTTTAAAAGCACTGTTACATACCTGACAAACAATTGATCATTTTACACAAATCATGTTAGCCCATAAGCTCCCTACAAATATTTTCCAAAAATATAGCAAAGTGACCCAGGCTCTCTAATACATGTAGGTCCCAACTGGCTAACTAACACAGTACAACTGAAAATAATACAGTTTGGGAAAAGTAAAATTTTACTAGTGTTTACAAAAGTTCCCCAAAGTTCCCAAGGCATGCTAGAAACTCAATTCCCATGTGGAAGGTTTGAGTGGGGAGAAAAACTTGGCATATTTTAGAGTATCAGTCATGCATGACTGATTTCCCATTCTGTAAATATGCAGTAACTACATGTATAGTCCTTAAATAGCACTGTGAATTGCATGGTTAACTGGATACCCACCAAAAATTTGCTACCAATTTGCTACCAGGATTCATACAATTTGTAGACCTACCAGAAACCCAGACATTTTGTGATTCCTTTGCCTCAAATTGTTGAATTACATTTAACTCCATTAAAAGATGATATATTGTACATAGTTCCGCATCCCATGGAAGAAAACCTGCATACAGGATGGCCAACAGTCCAAACATAACTAAAGTACAAATAAGGCTGCTGTGCTTGACCTCTAAAATCTCAAAATGAACTTCCCCTTTTGCAAAATTATGGCCCACTTACTCATAAGAACAGCCGAAGCTACCAACATTGAAATAATAGGATCAGCATTACAAAGCTTAAATAGCCCCTTTATAAATAAAAATTATTATTTTTAATATTTAAACTGCTTGTATTATTAGACCAAATTCTGTACATATATGTATGTTCTATACATGACTAAATGTTACTGTATAGTGCATATCTTATTACATGGCTATTAATTTTTTTTCAAAATGGAGTCGGATACTGTACTCTGTACTGTACAAGTACACAAAAAAGGGTTGCATGTTGCATATTCCCTGTACCCACCCGTGTTGTTACCTCCCTCCCCACCACCAC
Organism: Paracaudina chilensis; assembly: GCA_027580055.1. Classification (NCBI taxonomy): domain Eukaryota; kingdom Metazoa; phylum Echinodermata; class Holothuroidea; order Molpadida; family Caudinidae; genus Paracaudina; species Paracaudina chilensis. The sequence goes on along the minus strand of JAODFY010068912.1, from coordinate 1,990 downwards.
CCCCCCAAAAAAAAATTGGGAGTGGGCCTAATTATTGGCAATATCAAATTAAGCTAGTATCCACATTTACAGGCCTGGTCAGGAATATTTTAGCAGAGGGGCAGTAATTGCCCTTCTAGATTATCTGGTAAAACTCCAAGTCTATGTATCGGAAGAGCTTAGGCTTATTGAAGTTGTTTTGAAAACTATAACATTATTCGCTTAACCCTGACATGTTTTGCTTTTAAACAGTGCTCATCTATGATTTGCACTGGGTGCAGAGAACCATTCAATGAACCATTATGAATGAAATAAGTGTAAATTTATGACCCGGGCAATAAGTCATCAAGACGGGCATAACATTGCACAATAGAAGATCAAGAGGGACAAATCATAGCCCACTTAAGACAGACTTTTTATCCTAAGATGGGCATTGAGGGTGGCATGGGACAAAAAATAAGAACCAATAGGAAGGGTTACAAACAGTTTGGATTTCGGTTTGTGGCATATATGTAACTGACTGACGTGAAATAACTTTGAGATTACCCACAATCCCTTGCACTCCAAAACTGAGCTGGTTTATTATATAGCAATGAACTATATTGTCCTTGAACTTTGCAATGATAAATATTTTGCAGTGACCATAATTGAACTTGTTTCATATGCTTTTATAATTAATGCAAAGCTCACAAATGCCAAAAGTTATAAAAAGAAACGAAAACAAAACCAGAATTTTCATTAACCGAAATGTTATTTATAAATGACCCTTGTTTTGTAGAGTGTGAATAAATGCCGCATACAACAATTTCAGTACTACAGTTATTAAAGAGAGATGTAATATCACATATCATTTAAACTCTTGCATGGCAATTACAGCCAACTATGCAATATGTCACACACTTAACATTATAACCACTATATAGTGTCAATATTGTTTCAATAAGACAGACTTAACATTTTGAAACATAAGTGATCTTACCAATGGAACCTATGCATATTTTGCTTACGTTTGCAACAATCAATTTCATATCACCTCTAGAGCAACTTGCATTTGTCAGGTTGGTAAAACCTGTTAATGATTCTCTGATGTTTACAAACAAGGACAGCAAATATCAAGTTTATATCAGGTACCCTGATACCGGACTAATAATAAATTACCCATGTACTTCTACTTACCTAGAGCTCTGCAGTAAAAGGTATATATAAAGTATAAAAATTTTGTGCAAATATCAACATTTTAAAATCACAACAAGCACAAAGTACAAACCTAGGCATAGATGACACATGATTAAAACATGCTGTGGTTCCATGGTAGTATGCAGATCTTCTACTCAAGTTCCAATCCGTCCCTGATGCTGTGTGGCCATGACACAGAGATGACCCCCACATAACTGCATTGAACATAATTAAATTTCCCCCCAAATATGTTGAAGTTGTATTAACATGCAACCTAAAAGCTTTATCATATATATAAGCAATTAACAGTATACAAGAAATATATTCCAAAATGTCTTCATTGATCCATGCACATGAACATTAGACTAACAAATATCTGGACATCTATTCACATAGCCAGATATCATATTTCTTGTTTGTTAACCCAACAAGGAAGTTTGATCTGTAGCAAGTATAACACTTGTAATTTCGTCACAATTTATATATACATATATCCTTCCACCTTATTCAATGTTTAATATTGCATACTTCATACTTCCTCTTTGGTGTCTTGACCCACTATATAAATATTTGAAATTTTCCTCCTTCCTAGAGAGTTTTGTTTTAAATAACACACAACAACGAAATATGCACAAAAAACATTTGTTTACAGATTTGTGTAGTACTGTACACAGTACACCTACAATCTGCGCCAAAATTAATGAAACAAATTTATGACATGTTAGATAGCTGTGGGAAGTTCAGTAGACCTGGATGCACCCCCTTCCCCCCAATGCAATGTTGGTTGTTTAAAACTGGTTATTTATGCTCTATGCCAACATTGAAGCGGGGGAAG
>JAODFY010068801.1:0-12126 GCA_027580055.1 Paracaudina chilensis | reverse complement strand
ATGAATGTTTAAGCCAAGAGACGGTTGGTATAAAACGTAGTGTATTTTTCAAAGAAAATCCGTTTAAACGTTTGGTACAATAAGACGGCCGATTAAACGGCCGATCGTTCGTTTAAACGTGACAGCCCTAATTTAAATACACTATAATGGTGTTGGGTGGCAGGCATTTTAATTTCGTGGAACTGGTCCATGTAAAAACGAGTATTCGGTATTCGTTCGTTTTTGGGAAACGATAATCGAATAGCAAATTACTCGCAAACGAACAGCCCTAACTCTGACACAGGCCACCTGCGAAGCCGACGCCGACCCGGACATTCCCGGGTCGTGCCAGTCCAACCCGGACCCCCCGGGTGGAACCTAGCCGGCTGGACCCATCCCAACAGGACCCACCGTGGTTTGGCAGATTGTTGGAGATGCTGGGTCCCATGGTGGCCTGCAGGCCCAACCCCAAGCCTCAAACCTACCTTTCCCCATCGTCACTCCTCCACAGGCTACCCAGATACCCTCGACCTCCAAGCCTCGCACGGCTTTGACGAGGAGGACGAGGAGTTCCTGGAGTACGAGGAGCCTGGGGAGTCAGCAGAGTCCATGGAGTATGCTCCATCTGCTGTGGGATTTTTTTTTGTCACTTGGGTCATGGGGGGGGGTTGAACCCCCCGCTTTGGCTACGCCACTGCTCTTCGTCCAAAGTAGCATGACATTTATGATTTTCAAAAATAAAAACAAAAGCTTTAGTCTGCATACAACATGCTCCTATGACATATCACATGTACTGCAAATATAGGTTTAATGAGTCACTGCACCATTGATGCTCTAGTTTATGGTGTTCATAAAACTTTCATGAACAATGTTAGTACTACACTGTACATGTATGGACAAGTATTCCCAGCACTTGACCACATATTACATATATAATCATGAAATGAATTCTGTAAATGCTGCCAAACCTTGTCATTGTTGTTGCAATTACTAACATGGTAGTATTGTTCATACATTACAGTATCTGTTTAGCAATAAGTTAAAACAAGAGAGTTTGTGGGTGGTATTGAAACACATGGCCAGAAGAACCTTAATGAATGTGTGCAATGCAGTCTCCTCTCAGCATATGCTTCCCATTAGCAGATCTGTTGTACTTGATTTAGGTCAGTCCTCTTGTGGTCCATTCCAACTAGCCTGGAATGTTGATAGATTCAAGTTAGTGTTGCATTCCTGAGGTCACCAACAATACACAAGTGATATTATTACTACATGTTGAGGTCCTGCTTCAAGCTTTTGAAGCAGGTAATGTTAGGAATTAGCTTTTCATGTGGAGTGCATTTCTTGCTAGTGCTGGTATGACCAAAATAAAATATCAAACATAGATGAACAAATATTAAGCCTTAATTGAAGTTAATTCACTATTAGTGTGTCCTAATTAACTGTATGTGCACCCAATTTACATGGGACTATATATGTGTGGATATGCATGACAATTATTATAGCTAATTATTTAAATATAGACAGACAGATATAGACAGACAGAGAGATATAGATAGATCAATCAATAGATTACAGTAGTTTATGTAGGTGGCAATCAGGATAAACAGTCATGTCAATAGATATCAATTATATAGTGGTTACTAAAACCCAGCTCTGCTTGTTGTCATATCACAAACATGTATCCCAAATCTCAGTGCGCTCTGCTGCACAGACTGCAAATTGAAAAGTTATTGTCTACAAGCATGATACAAGTTATATGTGCTTGGAGAGTAATGGAAATTATCTGACTATAATGCAAAATGAAGTATATGTAGAAAAAAACAGTAGAATCTGAAGGGGCACGAAGGGCTGGCTGTCTAAATATCACATATGATTGAGAATCTATGCATGTTTTGAATTTCACAGTTATAACATACATTGTGTTTGTTGCATATTGTAGAATGTATAGTACTACCTACTACATATTGTATTACTGCCCTAGTACCCATTGTAGCACTGCCTAATACTGATTGTAGCACTGCCCTAGTACCCATTGTAGCACAGCCTAATACTGATTGTAGCACTGCCCTAGTACATACTGTAGCACTGCCCTAGTACCCATTGTAGCACTGCCTAATACTGATTGTAGCACTGCCTAGTACATATTGTATTACTGCCTAGTACCCATTGTAGCACAGCCTAATACTGATTGTAGCACTGCCTAGTACATATTGTATTACTGCCTAGTACCCATTGTAGCACAGCCTAGTACCCATTGTAGCACAGCCTAGTACATACTGTAGCACTGTCCTAGTACCCATTGTAGCACAGCCTAATACTGATTATAGCACTGCCTAGTACCCATTGTAGCACTGCCCTAGTACCCATTGTAGCACAGCCTAATACTGATTATAGCACTGCCTAGTACATACTGTAGCACTGCCCTAGTACCCATTGTAGCACAGCCTAATACTGATTATAGCACTGCCTAGTACATATTGTAGCACTGCCTAGTATATACTGTAGCTCACTGCCCTAGCACCGATTGTATCACTGCCTAGTTCTGATTGTAGCAATGCCCTAGCACCTATTTTAGCACTCCCAAATACATATTGTAGCACTTCCCTGGTACATATTGAAGCACTTCCCTGGTACACATTGTAGCACTGCCCTAGTACTGTACATATTGTAGCACTGCCCTAGTACTGTACATATTGTAGCACTGCCCTAGTACATATTTTAGTACTGCCCTAGTACATGTGCTGCCCTAGTACTGATTGTAGTACTCCCCTAGTACTGAATACTGATTGTAGTACGCCCCTAGTACTGATTGTAGTACTGCCCTAGTACTGATTGTAGTACGCCCCTAGTACTGATTGTAGTACTGCCCTAGTACTGATTGTAGTACTCCCCTAGTACTGATTGTAGCACTGCCCTACCACCTATTAATTGTAGCACTGCCCTAGCTACCACCTATTGTAGCACTGCCTAGTACATATTGTTGCAATGCCTAGTACATATTGTTGCAATGCCTATTACTGATTGTAGCACTACCCTAGTACAAGACAGCTAGCCCACCATGTGTTCTTGCCAAATATCTCAATGGCTCCATTCTGTGCTATCAATTTTGGCACAATAGAGATGTTAGAAAGCTTAAAATATTTAATAAAATGTTCATTTTTTTTACAAAATATAATATATTTATATATTATGTTTATACTTAAATTTTGAGATATTTATTATGAGTGTACATACCTAATGAACATACTTTCACCATCTTTCTTGCTAATAAAATAACCAAAAAATTGGAGATTGAGTTACAAACCAGTCATCACAAAATGCAGCAGAAATCTAAATTCTCTTGATCAAAGTTATATTCCTGTCAACTAATTTCATGCCAAATGAATCATACATTATAGGCCAAACTTCATGGAATGACCATTTATGGTGTTTGATGCAACAGATATTTCATTCTTATGAGTGTAAACCACAATCAATCCACATGTGTCCAAAACTGCAAATCTCATCAGTTTGGTGTGTGTTTGATTAATAGGAAAATAGGGATGGGATATGTTGCATCACTCAGCTAGCTAAACAGTACAAATGAAGTCATTGTGTCTTGAGTTATTGTCTGATGCAGTAGTGTAGCATCTCTATGTGATTAGATATAAGATGGTCAGATATGCAATGTTAGAAAAGGCTACAATAGTAACACAGTATCACAGAATTGAGCATTGGGGATATATTATTTGGCAGGAAACACAGAGTGTGGGCTGTCATGCTCCTTGGATAATATTGGGAAGCATATAGAGGGCAGTATGCCACAATATCGGGTGGAAATTGCAGTGTGAATTTAGTCTTGGCAATTTGAGACTGGTATGTGTTACTGAAGTACAGAGCAATTGTTGCAGGAGATGGCTAAACTTGTCATAGCTATGTCTTATGGAATATATCTATAACATAATGTTAACCTTGATGACAAAAATATTCCAACAAATATAATCAAACCAATATCCCACATGTGGTTATCTTGTTTAATGCAAAAGCTACTCAGAGATAGATAGTCAGGGATGTGCCCAAAAATATTTGAGTGTCATGTGGATTGTAACTGTAGTGTGATTAGCACCTTGGTGAGGGTTCTAAGAGGCAGGGTTACCCACTTTTGGAAAAACAAATATTTACCAAAAGGCAGGGCATGCCCACTCATCGCCAACCTGTGTGAGCACATTCCTGCCAAAGAAATACTTCACTTTTGAGGAAACACCAAATCAGCACTAATCAACACTAAATCTAGAAATATGAGATTTTGTTTACAAGCTTTTTGAGTGACTTAACATTATGACTCATGAATAATAATGAGATAACATTGCCATCACATATATTTTTGTATGAGATGCTTTGCTTATATCTTTATGCCTCACAGGTTCCAAACCTTTGCTGATAGTTTGGCCCTGGATATGTTAATCCCAGGAGTATGTGCATATGTATGTCATTTCTCACTTTGCTTCCAAGTCATGAATTAATGAGTTTGGCAAGGCTTAAAGTAAAATTCTTAAAATGCCAATATCTTCATAACTGTGCTATACATTCAATCAACCACAGTCTTGGTATAAATTTAAGTTATTCATGAGTGGGTGGGTTCAATATTAAATTGCTGACATTTGAGATATTGATCATATATGGTAAACTCACTAATACTGTACCATTGAAATCAAGCTTTTGGGCATCAGAACCACTCAACATTTCCTGTTCGATAATTGGCCTGCACAGTTGTAAAATCCACCTCTACATCAGTGCCATAAAATAACTAGATTCTTTTATTTCAGCTGCTATGGAAGGAAGACTGTCCTACAATCGGCCAATACCAGTCAACTCCAGAACACATGAAGGAAGGTACCATTTTGAACCATACATGAATCATCCTGTTCATGGGTAAGCACCCAGCTGGTTGGCCATTGGTGATGCTGAATGATTGATTGCTGTTAGTATGGGCAAAAATATCATGGGGAGGCCAGAATTGTATAGCTTTAAAACTTGTACCGGTCTGACTGGTTGAGCTATTGAGCAGTGGTGTTGCTGAGGGGTGCATGCCCCCACACTTTGTTCATCCCCCCCAAGTGCCCCACACTGAAAATTTCAAGAGTGCATATAAGTGAAAAATAAGTGAATATATGCCTCTGCTACTGACGTAGAGCCTCATTGTGAGAACAAATTATTTGATCCATTAAAAGAGCAATGCCGACTCCAATCCTCCCCCCCCCCCCCCCAATATTTATAGCCATCACTAGGATGATAATTGTACTTTTCATATATTTTTACAAAATATCAATCAGGAACAAATTATTAACTCAAATAGTTGATTAGACAACCACCACTTGTGCAGTTTCAAGATAGTACTGATATGTTGAGACTTTACAGGGCCTTTTCTAATATACAGTCCCCTACATGGTCCACACTCTGCTCATCCCCCTCCCAGTAAGGCCCCTTTTGGGCATGTTAAAATAATTTCACTGAATAAAATTTTCCTAATTAACCTTTTTTTGGAAGCACTAATATCTATAAAAAAAAAAATATATTTAGATGTAACTTGGGAGACATTGTTCTCATTGTTCCCAGTGATCCATTTGGTATTTCTTAAAAAGGGCCCTGAGACGTTAATTATAATATAGTGAAATATGTTTGTAACATAAATTATGCACCCTCAATTTGATATCTGTTCCGAGGCATGTTGGCGTGTGTATGTGGACAGGTTTTGCAGCAGGTCCGAGGACTTAAACAAAGGAATTTCAGGTCCTCGGAAGAAGAATTCAATGGGAACAAAAGGTCCTCAGAAGTTCAAACAATTGTTAGGGTATTGTTAGGTTTAGAATAAAGGAAATTTCAATGGAGTCCTCGGACTGAATATAGAACCCACCTGTGTGTGTGCATGTGTGCCACTTCTGGTAAATCCATATCTCATCAACACCATGTAGGATCAATGTCATATTGGAATGGTCGATGAACCATGATGTGTAGATGTGCCCCCTTTTTTTTGGTGTCCATATCAGGAATAGTAATGTGTGGGTGGGGCTTAAAGTAAAATTCCTAAAATGTCAACTACTTTGCAACAGTATATCTGATCAACTTGGTATGTTGGTGTTGGATTATGATAGTTATATTTCCATATGAAAATAACATTTAATGTCATTAATATTCATGTGTTTGTGGGCTATATAGCATTTGTTCTTACTAATTCCTTAACTCATCATATTCATCTACACCAGTGCTATGACAGGTTGTCCTTGGAGCTCTTGCATGGACAAGCAACACAGGTAATTGGGTGTAAGGCACTCATACAAAAACCACAAATATTCTCTAAGCAGCCAATTAAAGGAGTAGTCCAGTGACAAATTAAACTGGGCTCATAAAAAAAAAGACAAACTACATTCAGTGGTTAAAGTCTCATTACTTGTTTTGAACATTTGAATGAACAAATATTTCAGTAACTTCACAATTGTATGTCCTGCAGAGGATAGATTATATTTTTAAAAATGGCATTACAATGAAAAAAATCTGGCTTTACATGATTGAAATTTTGACCAATCAAAGACCAATCCTGAAACCTCTAAAGTCCACCAAAAAAAGTTTTCAGGGTTTTGCTTTTACCTTAGGCAGGCCCCTGGACCCCATGCATAGGCACAAACATTCATGATATGTCATCACTCAGTCATAACCTTTGCCCCCACTTCAACTTCCTGCCCCCTGATCCCACCCCCTTCCCCCAGGGAAAAAACATGGTTTGCCCATTGCTATTAAGAATACAATTATTCAAATTGATCCCATACATACATGCTTTGATGGATTTTTATTGAAGTTGGACCCAATGATCATTGGTTGATTGGTAAGGCCATTTTTTGGTATAGGGAAATTTAGGTCAAAAGACGTTAAAGGCCATTCTTGCTAAAAAAACACTAAAAAGCATTCATCCTACAAATTAATATTGAAAGTTTGTCATAATGATCATTGGGTAATGCTATACCTTTTGGAGTGTTCATTTGCATGTTGTGAAAAACAAAACAACAGCAACATTCATAAATAGGCTAATACATAGGCTCATAAATACTTAGATACTTCATTTTAAAGCAGCAAGGAGTCACAGAACCTTGTTTTTCTGTTTAAAATAATTCAGTCTAGCTTTTAGGTCATGAGGTGTTTTTCTTGTTAGGCCCTGGGTCTCTACAAATCAATATTGGATAGTAATTACATATGTGAAACACAATGTACAGGTTTTTTTCAGTAACAGTATGCATAAACAGTTTAATTTCTCGAAATGATATGAGACTCTCAACAGCTACTGAAATACTGATGTTACTATACAGTGCCATTTCAGCTTAAAGAAATTGTAATGGCTTTCTGGCAATTTTAGTTCTTTTAATTTAAAGGTTTGCATTTTGAGGTTTTATTTTCTACAATGACATGTGTATGAATAGGCTGAGAGTGAAGTTAAAGCCCTCATAACAGAGTGAGATCCTGCTCCCTTGGGCAGTGACTCGCATGACATTTGATGATCCATGAAACTTTAAAAATACAAAATCCTTGGTGTAAATACCACTTTATGCATAGCATGAAGTCCACTAGATTGTTTTCCATGAGAAAATCCACATCTGGAACTATATACTGTAAAGATAACAGGCCTCTAGAGCAGGTTATATCATTAACCAGATTCTGTTGGACAACCTTTGATCTCAGCCTCAAGTGTATGTCATAAATCATCTGCAGGGTTAAAGCAGTCATCAAGCCACTATTGGCTAGCTTGACCTGCTGAGTGAAAGAATGTGGTTGATTCATGAGTCTTGGTCAGGAATCAAATGCCATTGCTGTAAAGAAACAATGTTCTACTGATGCTATTTATACGTGTGCATCTGTGCTTTGAACCTTTGTTGCAAGCCAGTATGTGTATGTGTGTCATGCTTGAGATTTTAAATATGATATCTCAAGATAGGCACAGTAGATTGACATCATACTTGTATAAATTGGTTGTGCAATGTAGGGCTTCTTGTTTGTGTTTACTGCAGGCCACATAAATATTGATAACATTTTTAAGTGAAAACCTTTAATGTGATATTGTTTCCTTAGGTATACCCCAGGCAGTAGCCCTGCGATGTCTGATGTATCCCTCATCCGTCTCAGTCCTCAGCGTAGTAACCTCAGTAGTATTCCAGAGTACAACTACCCCTACATGCCTCCTCATAGCTATGTGGATCACCTCCATGGCAGCCCTGCTATGTCAGTCTTGTCTCATGCTAGAGGTCTCAGTCCTACTGGCTCTCATCCAGGTAAAATTCACTTCCAAAAACAATTACTTTAGGGTGGTAATAATAAACCACCTGGTAGAGGTGCCCTACTAACTAAGTATCAGGTAATGATTGGTATAGTTGTGTAAAGGTGATGATAGGTAAATTGTCATATCAGATGGTTTATGTTGGTGTATATTTGACATTGTGTTAATATCAAATCTATTAACACTGTCACTGAGTACTAGCATCATCCAACTTGAAAGTCTTCATACACACATATCATTCTGAACATATCATTCTGTAACTAAAAATATGCAGAATATAGCCTAGGGCAATGTTCCTTTCAAACCTGTAAAAGGCAAGTTAGCACATGTCACAATACAGTGTTATAAAGTAATACATAATCCACAAAGAGTGAGTTTTGCTGTTTGAGTAGTAAACAAAAGATAAAATTTGAACTATTTTGCACATAATGCAAATATTTTTGCATGTGTTACAGCCTAAACTTTTGATTTGAGCCAGTCAAAGTTATATGGAAATGAAAGCAGATCAGGCTAAAATAGAATGTGGGGAAATAATACATATTTTGAGGATGTTAGTGATGAAAGTGACAATTATATTGATAAAAGTGATTTTGGTCCACTCAGTGTTACAAATACATGTTTTATCATATCAGTCAACTGATTAATTTTAAAACAAGTTTTACAGTATTGGAACCAATGTTTTTTCATTGATGTTTTATGTCTTCACTATTTCAATGTTTGAAGGTGCTGACAGTCACAGAGGGATCACAAATATTGGCCCGCCACTTTACAGCAACCATGGTCTTCCAGGGGACATGTTAAGTCAGCGACCCAGTACAGCAGGCAGTATAGAGCACCCTGCCCTTGACCTAGGTTCAGTAGAAGGTAATGACATTTAAAGAGGATACCAACTCTCTTCATTAATTCTACTGATTCAGGAAAGTGATAAATACTTAGGTTCCATGGCTCGCTATATATAGATGGTGAATAGATGGTATGTATTGTTGGCTCATACCAGCTAAGCTGGTTGAGCCTAGTATATGATCGAGTTGTGTCTATCTTTCTGTCTATCTGTCCACACTTGTTCAATGATTCTTCTCTTACAGGCTTGTTTGATTTCGACAAGACTTGGACACAATGTTCATTGGATGAGGAATTGTCGTGTGATGATCCCCGAGTACTTAGTATAGTTAAATACCTTTGTATATATTTATGCACATTTTTGTGTCATAGAATTTGAGACTCAAATTTTGAAATGCAAATTTGAAAAGGAAGATGCTCAAATCCTCTACCAGGAATAAATCATTATTGACAAGTTACACATAATTAATTGCATATTAGTGTATTTCAGGTTAATGGCTTTGAATTTTGATCAAACTTGACTGAAATCACACAGCATGTGTGTGTGCATGTGTGGATGTGATGGCAGTTCGTAATCACAAGAATGCCAATGTTCATGAATGTCATACTTGACATGAAGCTTCCTCACATAGTGTACAATACAAGAACCATATTGTTTCTGGGGCTGTTTCAAGGTTATTTGAGGTCAACAGAGGTCAAAGAGTGAACACCTTGTAATCACAATAACTGGAGAATACAAATGTCTACAGAGGTCATATTTGACATGTACGTTGCCCATATGGTGTACAATGGCCCTTTTGTATTAATGCTGTTTCAATGTTATTTGAGGGTCAGCATAGATCAAAAAGTGAAAACCTTGTAATCACAATACCTAGAGAACTCTTTGTAATCACAATAACTAGAGAACTCCTTGTAGTCTCAATAACTGGAGAACAAAAATGTCTACAGAAGTCGTATATGACTTGTATATTGCCCATATGGAGCACAAGAAAGAAAAAAATGTTTTTGGTGCTGTTTCATTGTTATCTGAGGTCAACAGAGGTCAAACAATGAAAATGCAAATGAATAACACTAGTAGTCATACACCATTTCATGGCCACTGGTCTACTTATCCCTAAGGAGATAAACCTGTAATCATCTAATTATCCTGTTATCCACCAGTGTTCCTTTAGTAAATAAGCTACTTTCTAGCTAGTGTTCAGACAACCCTAGAAAATGCAAACAATATGTAGGAGGTTTGAATAAAGACAAGTGTTGAGTAAATAATGTCATGAGGTGTTTGGAAAGGGTTCAATCAAGTATTAAATATTTTGGTGGAACCAATAAACTGGCCACATATGCATATTGTGGCACAATGGTGTGAAAAATATTGTATCACATCTTGTAATAGGAAGCTCATTATTTGTGTTATAAAAAGAGTTCTTGGAAGATGACAAATTACAATTTTGACTATTTGTAATCTGGTAAAAAATATTGACATGAAATTTGATACGGACTATCACAAGGGAAATTCAGATGGTTAATTTAGATGGTTTTTCCAGTCTGACAAAATTTCATTCAGTTCATTTACTAAGTTCAACTTACCATTAATTGACTTTTTGATCACATGCCCATTATTTTAAAAAATGTTTCCCTACTCCATTCACAACTTATCCCAAAATAACAAAAACTTTTTGTGTTCACTGGGAGTCTCAAAATGAATTTTTGGCTCCATACAACTTGATATCTAGGTGTTAACTGATTTTATGCCTGTTTTTGCCCATTTTCTCCCTGAAATAAACATATTTATCTGATTTGACGTTGGGGTCAGATGTAGTTTGACCAACTGTTTCCAAAAAAGAAAACTGTAGAGAAAGTCTGTAGACCATCCTAACTGTGCTTAATAAGAAAAAGAAAATACACAACAACCTTTGACCGTATATAACTTCGCACATAAAGGTCGCACAGGGGTCAACCCATTGACTTTTATGATCGGAAGGTACCTTTGAGATCCTAATATGGTGTCAAAAATGTAAAAATATGAAAAAAGGCCAAGAGGTCAAACTGAGGTCATAGGTCACCCGGAGCGGATCGATGATAGGATTACATTAACGCAACTCCCAACCCTAACAGACAATTAGTTCTCAAGTTATTACCAAAAAATACTACTTTTTTACCATTAATTGACCTTTGGTGACCTTGGATCACGTGACCGTTATGTTTGAAAATGTGCGCCTTCACCATTCACAACTTGTCCCAAAATATCAACGGTATCAGACCCTGCTACTGGGAGTTATTGCATTAAACTTGAGAACAGCTAGGTTACCGATTTAATTAGGAAATGTTTTTTTTTCTATAGAGCTCACAGAGCTTTATCATATATCAAAAATTGAAGACTTTGACAAACTCATTTCTTTTTTGTCCGTTTTCTCCCTGAAATAAGCATATTTTTTCTGATTTGAACTTTGTAGTTTCTAGTTTGAACTTCTGATTCCAAAAAACAACAACATGACAAGTCTGTACAACCATCCTAACTGTGCCTTATAAGAAAAAAAACAACCTTTGACCTCATATAACTTCGCACACGAAGGTCACACAGTGGTCAAACTGATATTCTTGATGGGAAGGTACTTTTGAGTTGAAAAATATGAAAAAAGATGAAAACGTCACCAGAGGTCAAACTGAGTTCATAGGTCACCCGGAAACGGATCGATGAGAGGATTACATTAACGCAATTCCCAACCCCAACAGACTATTTGTTCTCAAGTTATCACAAAAATACTAGTTTTTGGTTCCGATGCCGAAGGCATCATCGGAACCTATGCAGTCTATTCGGCGTGTGTATGTGTGTATGTGTGTGACACCTGAGCTTGTTACCATGATAACTCAAAAACAAAATGATGGATTGCTACCATTCTTGGTATATATAATCCCCATAGTGAGAAGACGATTCCTATTGTTTTTGGTATGCATCCTATGAATATTAATGAGTGGGCGGGGCTTAACGTAAAATCCTTAAAATGTCAATA
>JAODFY010068691.1:0-12126 GCA_027580055.1 Paracaudina chilensis | reverse complement strand
ATGTATGTATTTTAACAAAAGTGAAGGTGTTACTAGGAAGTTGATCGAATATACAAATATATATAATAGGAATAGGTAAATATGTTTTTGTAATGAAACTTTCTCCCCTGATTGCAGTTTTGTCTACTCTTTTTTTTATCAGTCCATATATATTTTATTTTCATTGGACTGTTCCTTTAATATGTATACAGGACAGTTGTGGTTTCACAAAGGAATTTAAGGCCTTGCTCTCACTTCAGGACGCAAGGGAGATCACGATTTTCTTGCATTCTGAAGTGTCTACGTGTTTGCGCTGCTAAATGACCCATGAGGTTACCACATCCTGGTGACAAACTGTCAAGACAGGGAAGATTTGTTTTTATGAATGGGCCTCATGGAAGAAAAATACTATGCCCCACAACCTCATGAATATTAAGGAGACGACATTATGTTTCATATGGAATATATACCTCTCATCATTTAACACCATGCCATGAATAACATTGGTTGAACGTATACGGTTGCAAATTTATTGACATTTTATGAATTTTACTTTAATCCCCGCTGACTCATGGCACGAATACCAAACAACATGCCCTCATTTCAGTGCGCACTGGATTGGAATGATACCATGATATGGTAGACTTGTTTCAAACTATTGTGGTTGAAACAATGGAAACAAACTGCCGCAATATGCGTGGCTGCTTCGAGTATAATTGCAGAAACAATTTTTGGAACACTCGGCAACACACACTGTGAGAGACTCATACCAGCGTTTTCCGTTTTGTGTTTAACAACCAGTCTTAGTCTGCTGAAAATATTTTTTTACTACGGGTGCTTGGTTATGCGCGAAAAAAAACTTGCCCTCGTGAGACATGTGTACCCTACCTTCCCGATCCTATCTAAAAATTTATGGCGATCGTAGTGTGATATCCGCGTCGCTGAGGTTTCAGCACAATTATTTTCGTAAATATGAATGGAAGCTATCATCATTTGGCGAATTAAGAAGAAAAAAATATGCTATAACTTTTGCGTGACTTACGTTCCGCATGCTATCTTCCTTATGTAAGAAAACATTTCACAATCTTGAGTTTCAAACACATATATACGTATCAATACATACGTATCAATATATACGTATCATAGTATGCATACTGGCGTGGTAGAGCGACTGAGAGGTGCCTCGACATAGGTTGCCAGAAGATCCAGGATTGCCGCTCTTTTTATCTTAAGGAACTTGTTTAGATAAACTATGATGTGAATTTCTAGTCCCCTGTCGGGAGGCTATCCCGCCCCCGTTGGGAAAACCTAACACCAAACTGAGGGCGACATACATAATTTTATTCCATGAGACCATGACGATAGAGGGCAATTTCTCAGTAATATATTCCTTACAAAAATTCCTTACATTTAAGGAAATTTATTGAATTATGACGTCATTCGTCCTGGCAGAAACAATACACAGGCGGCACTACGACAGGACCGCTGTCCCTACACTCTAAAAACTGGCTGGTGAAATTTCACCAGAAATTGGTGAAAATTTTACCACGCTCCATGTTGGTATAGCACCCATACCATCCTGGTTGTTTCCACCAGTAAATCCTGGGGAAATATAAAAACCAGGATGCTGGTAGATTTAACCAGGAAGGAGTGGCTGAATTTCCTGGTTATTTTTACCAAACTCCTGGTAACATTTACATTGAAACCTGGTGAGTTTCACCACAATGATTGTTGACCTAAACATGGAAAGTTACTTCATTCCTGGTAAATTTGACCACATTCACAGTTAATTCCATTAGGTTTGGTCACCACGTCCCTGGTAGAAATCACAAAATTACCTGGTTGAATCGGGGACTCCCTGGTTGCATTGACTATATCATAATTCTTCCGCCATATGCAATATTCATGTTAACCCTCGTTTACACTCAGTTATTTCAGTTATTACTATTCAATATTCCTAGTGAGAGAAACAATACAAATGATGACAGATAAGTTGCTTTCAGTTCAGTTAACATTTATTAAATGCACATCATATAACTGGGCGGAAGAAAAATAACTTACAAAATGCATGAATACAGGGTTATCTTCCATATAACATGTGAAAACTACTTTCTTGAAGTAACTTCCATGTAGAATAGCACTGCCAAGGGTAGTTCAAGTCCAAAATATAAAATTATTTAAAACACATCAACTGCCTTCAAAAGAGATGTCTGAGCAAGAGCTTTCCTCTCAATAATCACTGCAAAGGTTCCAGCAAAGTCCCCAACAACAAGTTATACGGCTGTTTATTGGTAACTTCTTCTAAGTGTTTTGGCCTGTTCCGTGTACTCAAGATTCGGGCAGGTGTCACGCACATTTTGGACAGCCTTTTGATGGAGAAATTTTTCTGCAGGCAGTAGCGTGCCCGAATTTATCTCTAAATTTTGCCGGCAAAATCAGTTTTTTGTATAATTTTGTGGTATTCCGAGATTATTTAAATGCAACTTTCGAGCCTGTGAAGTGCTGTTTCCTTCAATCTAAATGGTAGTTGATTTTGAACAATTTAAGGTACGCTACGCGCCAACCTATAGTGGCGCTCCGCTTAGATAGTCTTTCGGGCACAGCTCAAACATTTAAGTGGACTCGAGATTCGGGCAGGTAGTATGAACATTTCGGACCGCCTTTTGGTTGGGGAAATTTTTCTGCAGGTTTTTAATACGGTATGCAGTAGGCAGTAGTGTGCCCCAATTTCTCTCGTCATTTTGCAGGGGAAAATTAGTTGAAAGCATTTTGTATTCTAATTTTGTGGTATTCTGAGTTTATTTAAATGCAATGTGAAGTGCCGTTTCCTGCAATCTAAATGGTAGTTTTTTATTACGGTGCGCTCCGTGCCAACCTATGGTGGCGCTCCGCTTAGATAGCCTTTCGGGGCGTTGCTGTAGAGAAGTCCAGGTCGGTGCTGTATTTCGTAATCATACATGTAAAGTGAACTGCTAATTTCTGAGGATTCCACAAATGTATAATGGGCATGAGAAATAGGACAACCAGTTTACTTTGGAAATGAGGATATTGTTAAATACCCCTTCATTATTTAACTAACCACTTAACATGACTTTACCTTCCAATGCTTCAGTCAGATACTTTAAGATACTTTGAGATATTTTCAATAGTTCAGCCTCTTTGAGAGTTCAGATACTTTGAGATATTTTCAATAGTTCAGCCTCTGATGACTTCAAATGACCTTGACACAACAAACCAAACACTATACCAGTTCTTCATATTTGCAACCATAAAGGTCAATTATGAACCTCTGTTTTAAGTGTTTGACCTCAAATGACCTTAACATGGCACAAATTAGGTTGAGTAGCAAAACCTACCAAAAAGTCAGATTTTCAATTGGCTAAGTTCAACATTTTTGGAAAGTTCTATGAATAAACATATCCCTGTTGTAGTAACTTCAAGTGCATTTTTGTCAACTATATAAATCTTAGTTACATGTTCATTCAATTAGGAACCTGTGAGTTCTCATTTGAGTTTGCTACTTCCAGCCCCACCTTTAAGTTTTTTTTTACTCCATATGAGCAACTTAAAGGCAAAGTATGACCTCTTAAGAATGCATTCTCTAGTTATAATGATTAGTTTTACATTTTTACAAAGTTTCTAGAGTTTGACCGCTTTGCTTGTTGACCGCAAATGACCTTGAACGAGGCCACGATATATATTTATTATACACGATTATACGAGGGGCCCGTATCCGACAATTTGTACCGGGCCGGTATTGGCTCTCGGCGGCCCTGTTAGTAGATGAATAACAAGACTTAAAATCAAGAAATCTTGATTCATTACATTTTTGGTCCCTTGCTTTAGCAAAAGGAACCTATTTAGTCAGGTTGGTGTGTGTGTCTGTGATTCTTGACCTTGGGTACGCTCTAACTCAATATGGGAAAAATGGATTGAGGCCATACTATATCCGCCATAGTGAGAAGGTTTGCCCTTTGTTTTTGGTGCCGCAAAGGTAACCGAAGGTCAGTTCGAGCTCTAGTGACCTTTTTGTAGTTTCATATTTTTTACATGTTCGACGCCATATTCCGATTCAGATAAAAAATGTTATTGACCAATAACATTTTGTGACCCAAAATATTTTTTGGCCCCCCCCAAAAAAACTTTGGACCCATAAATTTGTTTTGACTAAACAACATTTTTGGTATTACAAAAGTGTTGGGTATAGTGTTGGTTAGTAATGGGTCCATGTGGGACTACAATTATTTTGACCATTCAATTTTGGGCTCAAACTTGAATAGTGCCCTTGGACTTATTTATATATTTTGTAAATTATCAAATTTCACGAAACCCAGAATACAACTGTTGATAGGAGCTGAAATGATGTGAATCATTGATGTATCAGGAAAAAAGTGTGGCACGGCATTGATCTATTTAAAAAAAATATGGAGGACATGACCACATCGTCAAATAAGTTACTGTTTGAAAATGTCAATGGGAGCATTATTAAAAGATGGGGGACATATGGGGACATGTGTCCCCATGTCCCAGATTGAGGCCTGTTGGCGTCATCATCATCATCATTCCAATACAAGACAGGGCCACAATAACGGCATGTCTAGATAACCCACTACCAGGCAAGATAAACAATAGTGCAACATGAATGACATGGGAAAAGTTCAGAGAGTAAGACAATAACAACGTTACATAACAATAATACAAGCATGCCCCCCATTTGATACCTTTCAAAAATATCTTTTGGCATAGAGACAAAAATTTGGCCAGTGTTTATATTCTGCCAAAGTAATTGTTTGAATACATTGATGACGCTAGGATTATATTTTTGGTAAGAGATTCCAAGACCAGATGGTACGAGGGAAGTAAGAGTACTTATACAGATCAGTGTTAGTTCTGACATTGGAAAATTGGCTAACCCACTGGCTTCTAGTAGATATAATAGTGGCATGAGGGTTAATAAATTGGAAATAGGATGGAATTTGTATGGCAGATAAATTGTTACAGGCCTTATAAAAATTGGTCAAACGGGTCAGGTAACGTCTCTCCTGCATTGAAGGCCAGCTCAAATCATGAATCATTTGACTAACACATACCTAGTCACCTTTGACAAAGCGAGCAGCTTTTCTCTGAACTTTTTCAATTGCTTCAATATCTTTTTTGTGAAAGGGATCCCAAGCAGAGGAGGCATATTCGAGATTGGGTCTCACAAGAGATCTATAAGCTAAATCTTTTCAATCTTGAGGGCATTTACTGAAATTCCTACATAGTAGATTAAGGGACATATTAGCCTTTTTAGTAATCTTTTGGATGTGTGCAGACCATTGAAGACCAGATTCAAGTCGAGACCAAGATAGGACTCTTTGGTTTGGCTATTTAATTTTGTACTGTTCATAAAATAGTTGCAGGTGGCATAGCGATTTGTTCTTTTTTGTCAGAGTTAAGAAGGAGCATTTCTGGATATTGAATGACATTTGCCAAGTATTCGACCATTTTATAATATTGTCAATGTGTTTTTTATGTTTTTTATTTGGTTGCAGATTGCTTGCAAGTCTTTTAAATGCTCCTTAGGTCCAACTTACAGCTTGCACCCTCAAAGTAGTAAAAAATGTTAACTTATGTTAACAGATAATTAGTTGATATATTTTTTCAAATTATTGCTTGTGTTCTGGAAAAAAGATGTTCAAAGTATAAGTTTGATCGCATGAACACAGAAAAATTTGTAGTTTAGAATTAAAAAATCAGTGACCAACAATTTTTTCTTCACCAAAACAGTCTGTTCGACATTAAATGGACTATATTCAAATAGTTCACTCCCTAATTTATAAGGTAGAAATAATTGTTTTTCAAGAATGTAGCATTGATTCTGACATTGATATCTAAAATTATTCTTTTTACACTCAATCACGTCGATCACACTCTATTTATTATTTTGATCTATTTTTTACTCTAGTACTTGAAAGAGACATGCACATGACACAGGAGCTGAAAGCATCATAACATCCAGGAGACCGGGGAAGGAGGGGGGAAATGAAGCGGTCACGTTCATCCCAGGGTGACCATATGGCACCAAGGGATCGACAGTCCCGGAATCCTCACCCCGCTTCCAGGGCACAGGAAGGGTACACTGATTCTTCCACCAGCACGCAGTTACAAACCATCACCCAAGTACCTCGTATCAACAGATCCCACCTGGCTTCTGCCTTCCCGAATTCCTCGGATACAACCACTGTTTACCCAGAAGTGCAGTCCCCTCCAGATTTGTTTGAGACAAACCCTTACGTAGTACCACAAGGTCACACATCACCATTAGCTCAAAATGTACCCTCTGTACCATCGCAACACATCAGGCCACTCCCTGTGTCTAGTAGCCATCTACAAGCACATGTGAACATGCAGAGGACCCTATCAACCTACCCACCACCAAATACCCTTCATTCAAGGAGAACTAGACCACGGCCCTACCCCTTGGTCGCCACTTACCCCCAACCCCAACCGAACTTTCCTGCTAATAGCGCAACTAGCCGTTCAAGAGTCTTTGATGACTCTGAGCAGCCCCTGCGATCCCCAACGCTTGTATCCATCCCAGACGTGACCATCTTCGATGCAGCTTTGGACATGAGAGAAGCAGAGGGTGATAGTTCAGACCTGGACTCACCCCCAGGCTACAGGGTTGAAACCCCACAGGCCCCCACAAATCGGGATGGGGTCTCATCCTCCACGGAGCTAGTGCCCCCAGGACCTTGCCGACCTCACACATTGAGAAGAGGAATCTCCAAACTGTCGGCTGTCTTGAGGAGAGCTGGCCCCTTCTTGCTTGGACCTCGTCTCGGGGCCTCTCCTGTCAGAAGCATTGTGCAATGCTTAGCCCGTAAAGAGGGAACAAACTGCTTCTACACACTCAAGGTAACATTTATACTGATATGATCTCATCCTTGTAGTGTCTCCAATAATGTTGTTTTGATTTCATTGAAACATGACTACTCTCAAACCAACTCTTATGTATCATGTATGTAAAGTTCCTGTCAAGCCACTGCTACAAATACAGGAATTAAAATTAACTAGCATTTGGGTTTGCATTGTCCACCCCCTAGCTTTGTAATCAAGGCTCAAAATATGCAGGAGTGGGGCCAGGGCCATTTTGCCCTTGGTCAGACTCACTTTTATTAGGAAGTGGGCCCGGCCATCTAAATCTTGTTTTTACCATAGCTTAGTAATTATTATGAATTTCTGCTCATAATATTCACTTACAAATCAGAAATGTCACTCTTCTGATTCGTGGGAATTTTTACCTCAGAAAAATGTTTTTTTTTTACCAATGGCTAATGAACTACCTGCCTATGACAATGGATAATACAGTTGTGAGTTTTATATTGTTTCTATATATACATTTTCATATAAAATGTGTGAAGTCAAAACGTAATGGGACTGTGAGCTTGCAGTGCTGCTGCAAATTTTCAGATATTTTTACCAAATTCCAGTGGTATCTCTGAATTCAATATTTTGCTGCCCTTTTTAGATTCTAACATTATCGGGAAAGAAACCTGAGACACAGGATGAACGCCAAGGCAAGATGCTGCTCCACACTGAATATTCATTACTCTCACTTTTGCACGACCAAGAAGGGGTCGTCCATCATCATGGCTTCTTTCAGGTAAAATGAATATTCATGTTTATCTTATTAATAGCTTCATAATAAATAAGTATATAAAAATTAATGATGCTTCACATATTATAGTAATAAAAGCCATTTTGTGGATACAATTTGCACGCATGCACAGGGCGTCTCTGCACTTTTGTCGGAGGTCATCTGAGAGTAGAATACACTATTATCTCACACATACATATATGTTATAGTACACATAAAAAATGAAGCTATGGTATAATCTGCACTAATGATTGGATTTGTTGAAGTCTCCAAACATTTGAAACAAACAGATCACTTATACGATGATTGAATTATACTCCAAAACAAATACCGAGCAAGTACTGAAACATACTGATATTGCAGGATTTGGAGGAGAACGACTCAGAGTTATGTTAAACTGCAGTAAGAAATCATGGAAGTACAGTGAGAACTATACTGTATAGGCAGAGTTAGTTATACCGCGGTAAGAAATCATGTCAGTAAAATATTGTAGGTTGGATTCATGGGGCTTGGATTTATGGCTCATTAATATTTGACTATGATTTGTCCGAGTGACCATTGCCCAGACGAGTATGATGACTTTGATGGTATTACCAGAAAAAACAGCACTTCAAGTTAAACCATTAAGGTTTAAAAACATAGAGTGTCCTGTCATTGTTTAATTTAATTCCATTGTCAAGCAGATTCTAATAATACACAATTTTTGTGAAAAGAGTGAATTCTGATAGGATTCTAATGTGTTTTTGACACTAGGATACCAGGGGTTTTCAACTAATTTATGGGCAGGGCCAAATTGAACAATATTGAACTTGATATATGACACCGCAGGTGCCATGATAAGAAGAAAGGAGCTTAAGCCTAATGATTGAGGTCCAGGGGCTTTCAAACCACAGTGCAGAGAGCAAACCCTGCATCAAAATAGAAAACGTTTTAGTAAATTTAGTAACATCTAGAACTATTTTAAATGGAATAGGGTGCTAAAATTTTGTTATATTATTTCCTTTTTGATTCCTTGACAAAGTCTCAAGGAATCTATGCAGTCATGCTGGCGTATATGTGTGTGAGTGTGTGTATGTGTGTGATGTTTTGCTTGTAAACACAATAAGTCGAACATGCCTAACCAATGATAAAAGAACTACTTGCATGGAAACCTAGTAAGAGGCGAGTGTATTTTTTTAGCTTTAGCATTAAACCTGTTAATTGTAGCATGACACCTTGGCTAGTAACTTAGGGGTGCACTGGAACTTGGTTCAGGCCAGAACTGAAAATTAAGTTCTGGTGCACCCCTACTAGTTACACAATATATAAACACAGTGCATAGTCTCCTTTGTTGAATATGTGCATCATAAAAAAAAAACACAAAAACAGGTCAGAGCAAGTGGAATCAGGAATCACGCTTGACCGATCTGGCACGTTATTGGTAAGTCATGGCTTTAGCCTCATAAAATCATTTTATTTCAACCCATTTGACATGAACTAATATGTGTTAAATATTCTCATTGTGTATACTGCCTGGACGATGCATGCACCATCACACTTTGTGATTTGGCCATTACAAAAACCCTAGATCTGGTCTCGTCTTTCCTCCAGGACAAGGCCTACGCCATAAAACAGGATGTGCCATCTTCATTGCATCCATCCAGCTCCAGCAAATCAGTGAAGAAGCGGCTCTGTCTCGTCCTGGACTGTCTGGTCTCGCACGACTTTGCGACACATAAATCGGAGCTCATCAACCTCCAACACCACGTGATACGGGAGAAGAAACTCAGCGAGAAAGAGGCAGTGGTCATCTTCAGAGATGTGGTAAAGGTTGTTCAATGTCTCCACAAGGTATGGAATACTCCCAGGGTTCTTAGGTTATTTAAACCAGGCAGTGTACCCGGTTGTAATTTGAGTGCCTGGTTTGAAAGTCAGGTGCTATGTTTGAATAATAATTATAATAACAAATGCTCAAAACAAAACATGAAGCCATCCAATACAAACATCCAACCAAGGAATCATATACACTAGTTTATCCAAACATTCCCTGCTGTAATCATAGTGTCTATGACCAAAATTTGCTTTTCCAACTTTAGTTATCGGAACAAAGCAGCATCGGATTAATGGATAGTAAATATAATCTGATTTAAGCAAAATCCTGGCTAGAAACCTGAAATCAGCTGAAAGCCGTCCAGTCATTCAAGACTTCCAAAATCTAGACAACCAAAACATTGATGTTTGGAATATTTGTTTTGAAAACTCAAATTTCAAATTAAAACATTTTGTTACTCTTGCTCAAAATCTAATTTAAACTTTAAAATTACATATTCCATAAATTATAATAAATGATTTTTTTAATTATAATTAAAAAATATTGATAACACCTCTTACAAATATTGATAAAACTTTAAAAAAAATATTGATAATGTTTCTTCTGCATGTATTTTAATACTCTGCATTACTATCAGTTACCAAATATGGACAAAATCTATTTTAGACTATTCAACAATTTTTTCTTTAGAAAAATATTGTACACCGAGATCTCAAACTTGGCAACATGGTTCTTGATAAGAGTACCAAGAAGATCACATTGACCAACTTCTGCCTGGGTAAGCACCTGATTAGTGAAACCGATCTCCTCAAGGACCAGAGAGGGAGCCCTGCGTATATTAGCCCCGACGTTCTGAGTGGTGAGTCCTTTGAAATATTGTTGTAGGACATTTAAATTGATTTAAAGGGAAGTTCATGATACAACCAGGTTTATATATGTGCTAGACAATATATATCCTGATCTTGTGTGCATTATACATCCATACTATGACCCTTCATAATATTCTCTGTTTTCTCTTCCAGGGAAGCCATACCTGGGTAAACCGAGTGATATGTGGGCCCTGGGTGTGGTCCTCTTCACCATGCTGTATGGTCAATTCCCATTCTACGACAGTGCCCCACAAGAACTCTTCAGGAAAATCAAAGCTGCTGAATTTTCAATTCCAAAGTAGGTTGTTCTTTGCGCTTCAGATTTTAAAGATACATTTATAATTTTGCTTAGTAAAACAGCAGGGAGCCTAGGGTGAATCTCATAGTTGGTAAAAAGGTTGGGTAGAGTGAGTTTGATGAACACTATTGCTTTATAAGAGGTTAAAGGTCAACAGAGGTCGAAAACTACATTGTAATCAAGCTAACTAAAATGAGGAAAACATGGAGCAATATAATACTTGTTATCTTTATTACCCATAGTGAGTAGGGGAACTCTAATACTTTTTTGAGGTCATAGTCATTTGAGATCATCAGAGGACAACAAAAAGTAAACTTTCTTATACTTGGTGAATGGGTCCATATTGGGTAAATTAATTCTTGTACATTACAAGGGGGTGGGCTGACCCTCAGCAAACCCTTTATAGAGAGTACTAGCTAGGTTGCGTATTCCCAAAACCTTGTCCATAATTTGTCATGTAAAGCAAGTATGCTAATGTTTTACATTGTTTAGCAATTAATTATATGCATAATCTGGAAATCGTCATTAAATAAGACATGGCCAATGAAGTAATATCCAGATAGCAAATGTAGCTAGGAGGCCAATGAAGTAATATCCAGATAGCAATTGTAGCTAGAAGACCAATGAAGTAACATCCAGAGAGCAATTGTAGCTAGGAGTCCAATGACATAACATCCAGATAGCAATTGTAGCTAGGAGGCCAATGAAGTAACATCCAGATAGCAATTGTAGCTAGGAGACCAATGAAATAATATCCAGATAGCAAATGTAGCTAGGAGTCCAATGAAGTAATATCCAGATAGCAATTGTAGTTAGGAGTCCAATGAAGTAAGACCCAGATAGCAATTGTAGCTAGGAGGCCAATGAAGTAAGACACAGATAGCAATTGTAGCTAGGAGGCAAATGAAGTAAGACCCAGATAGCAATTGTAGCTAGGAGGTCAATAAAGTAATATCCAGATAGCAATTGTAACTAGGAGGCCAATGAAGTAACATCCAGTAGCAAATGAAGCTAGGAGACCAGTGAAGTAACATCCAGATAGCAATTGTAGCTAGGAGGTCAATGAAGTAACATCTATATAGCAATTGTAGCTAGGAGGCCAATGAAGTAATATCCAGATAGCAAAAGTAACCATGAGGCCTTACTGTTTTAATATAAGTATAAGCTTGGAAGACTGGGTTTTTTATGACAAGTTAGTGATTCAGAAGTACAAATCCATCTTGTTAATTTAAAGCAATACTCAGGGTTTATTTTTAACAATTTTGTCATCAATATAACACACCAATAGCATATATAGTGTGACAATGTATGAAATATTCATGATTTGCAACAAAACTTTAATGTGTATACCACCCTAGTTGGTGATATCTACACTGTAGGGCTAGTTTGGCGACAAAATGTAACACATAAATTTATGGCCTTATTTCTTCGCAAATAGGCGGATTTAAAATGTGAAAGATCTGGGGAGTCTTTCAATCCTAACTAACAAGGGAAACAAATGGCAAAATCTCCTTTTGGTGAAAGAAGG
>JAODFY010068690.1:0-18831 GCA_027580055.1 Paracaudina chilensis | reverse complement strand
AATATATGCATATGTTTATATTTGAGAAACATATTTACAAATAAAACAAACATAAACATACGCATATAAATAACATTATTTCTTTAATTATTTTCTTAATTCATCCTAATATTAAAATTATTCATCTGTTAATTTAAAGCTGTCTATAGCTGTCTATAGCTGTCTATAGCTGTCTATAGCTGTCTATAGCTGTCTATAGCTGTCTATACATTAGAAATATTTCGAGTCGGCTATCCAATCATTGCAAGCACAGCTTCAATACGAATGTAAAAAAAAACGAAAAAAAACGCGTGTCCAGTCCTGTATCATTCTCCGCGGCCAATTTAGTGTCATATTCCACCGCTTTAAGCCGATTAGAAAGCGCTTGGTCGCGTACCTTGAAGCGTAAGTACCACAACGCTTGGGTATCACAAAGCTTGGGTATCACAAAGCTTGAGTACCACTAAGCTTGGGTACCACAAAGCTTGGGTACCACAAAGCTTGGGTAACACAGAACTTGAGTACCACAAAAGCTCGAGTACCACAAAGCTTGGATACTGCAAAGCTTGGGTACCACAAAGCTTGGGTATCGCAAAGCTTGAGCATAACAAAGCTTGGGTACCTCAAAACTTGGGTACCACAAAGCTTGGGTACCGCAAAGCTTGGGTACCGCAAAGCTTAAGTACCACAAAGCTTGAGTACCACAAAGCTTGGGTACCACAACCACAAAGCTTGGTACCACAAAGCTTGGGTACCATAAAGCTTGCGTACCACGAGTTAAACATCCATATGAATCAATCTCTTGATTTGGCCCCTTACTCGATTCGTAACCGAAAGCCAGCCACGAAGATTAAGTAACACCAGTGACGGCGGGGCGGGGAGGGGATATGCGGAATACAATGTTTTGAAAGAATAAATTTCATTAAAAATTATCTATGTCATCTTCTAAATATGTGTGAAAAAATAATAACGGGGACTGGTGTCCCCCTCCCCATTGATAACCATACAAATAATTCGGCCCCATGGAAATTTCAGTTCCCGCCACTTGCCCCCCCCCCCCCGGGATTTTCAAGTCTGGCATCGCCACCCATTACCATCAAGCTTGAAGTACCACATAGTGCGAGTGCCACGACGCTCGAGCACCTCCATATGACGGACTCTTCGGAATTGAATATAAGCATCTCCCGATTCTTATCCGAATATTTTAAAACTGAAGATTAATATTAAACTTTTCTAAGAATCGGTGGTATGTTGTTATAAAGGAACCTTTAAATTAATTTTTCGTGTTTTAAGCAACAATAAGTAATAACAATTGAGCCACGTGTGTGATTAAGAACCAATCATTTGTCAACGCGATTCGTATCTAGGCGGGTCGTAATATGAGATCCTCGCCAAATATAGCTATTATGGTACAAATTACAATGCAATACATACATACATATTTTCTTAATATAAAAAAAAGGAACAGGCACGAAAATACGGGTTACTGCATGACGGGCTCCTAACCGCTTGTTCAGTTTGTGGATTAACACTGTAAATGTTAACTAGCTTCGGTTCGATGTTAATGAGATACATGGATTCCGTTAATGACATAATTTATACATGTTAAAGGTCACTTGAGGACAAAGCCGGCCACGAACGAACAATATTTGCATTTTTTTTCTCGCAAAAGCATTATTTGTTGATTTGTCCCTAAATGGTGAAATTAGCACCACAGTAGCATTTTTGGTTGGCGAGATTTAGACTTTTGAAATCAGTTCACATTTTCACTTTAAATAGGTATCTGGCAACGTTTTATTTCATCGCAGAGGCACATTGCATAACAAAAAGCTTTTGTTTTCTTACATGATTTATGAATATTCATTTTCAAAATGATATGATAAGAAGCATGACAATTACAAAGAGTAACAAAGATCCCCAATGAATTCATATGATGTAACAAACCACAAATGTTTCCACATGCTTACCGGTAATTGAAATTTAAAGTTATTTCAAAAGTCAATATCTCAACTGCCAAAAAAAAAAAAATAATAATAATAAACGCTATTGTATAATGGGTGGGGTTTTCGCAATTTAGTGCAGTTTTTCCTCTTCGTGTTTGTCGGATGTAGAATTTTATTCACCGACTATTTTTTTTTTTAATGTTCACACAATATATTGGTTTGTGCTGAAAATGCATCCCTCGCTTGGAAGAAATCCGCATTAACAAATTCTTTGCAAGACATAACTTGGGAGTGTCACGCGTCCAATGGTGTGACATTATCACTCAAATTGATGAAATTTCATACTAAAGAGAGAGAGAGAGGGGGGGTACTTATGAGAGGCGGGGGGTGAGGTTCACACACATTTGGAGCACTGTTTACAGTTTTGAACATCCCACAATGTTTTTACACCAGCTTACAGTCTCACCAGCAACCAGTATGGTGATATATAGACCATGGCAGCTTGCCGGTCCGTTTACCTTAGAGATGGATTTGGAATTGAAAGCGTACAGTTTATTGTCTTTGGTTTCTTCACATCACGGACATCATTCACTGTATAAATGTTTTTAATATAAAGGTTACAGTTTCGACTCGTCCTACATTCGCCGACGAGCGACAACGCATCTATACTGCACGGAGGCGACAAGCCAGGCAATATGTAGTACAACATGTGTTTGTATATATAAGATCCGCCGTAGAACTGCTTACATGCTGCATTAGCTCCATGTTATCGTGACTTGTATCACCTTCGGCAATAAAAAAAGAAAAGAAGGAGGCTGGCGCGAAAGTTTTGATTTGCTGACGGTGTGAACCCGACGTATCATAAATCATAATACGCCGTCGTCGTCATGAACGAATACAAAATATGCACAGTGAAAGCTAAGATAGTTTCATAAAAAATGTAGCGCCAAGTTGCGTTAGTCCTAGAGGGCGCGGCGTTACCGTAAATGAGCCTCCACGCGACATTGTCCCGCTCAAAGACACTGGTTCTGTTATGTAACAACGAAGAAGCCTCGGGGTTCAGCCGTTGCATATCACTGAGTGCGCTCTGCGCAGCTTTGGTAAAGTTTGAATCTCCCGTCGTGATCAGGTCGAACACACACGAATCCAAATAAACGTCTATCACGCCGGCTCCCCGGCACTTGGAGACGGCCTCGTCGCGAATCAGCGCGAATTTTTCGTCAACGGAGAGCTTCTCCCCGGATTTACCATCGTAGTTAACGTGGACTAAAAAGTCTGCATAGTCAATTCTCTCAGATTCGTGGCATCCTTTGACGCACAATTGAATATCGTTTTCCCCTCGGCTCCGAATGAGATCTTCCGGCATCTTAATTGCAAATGTGATATACCGCCCGATCTGTCTGACGATTATCACGGTGTCGATATGTTTTATGTTGATCTCGATGTGTTCGCCGGGTACCCTGTTTGTGATGGTCACGGAACCAGATTTTCGTGTCCCGTCTGTGAACGTCGCGGGCAAGAAGCCGGATTTGACTTCGAAGGTCTTTCTCCCGGTGCATGGTTGGTTCTCTTTAATGATGACGATCAGCTGAAATAGAAGAGAAGATACGACTATATAAAACCAAGCAAAATCACGAGTAGCCTAAAGAATAACAATAAATCGGAACGCAAAACCAAGAACAAAAGCAATTATACCAAAATTGATACTTGCTCTGGGAATTATTCCCCTGTAAATTTTGTTAGCAATACCAAAAATCATGGGCAAACTTAGCCGTTTTAGTTATTGTATTTGCTTCTCGATCGGGGTGGAGTGGGGGAGGGGGGTGGAAGTGGGCAGCAGGGGACATGCCTCCCACAAAGATGTGTCAAGAGAATTCAATATTTTTAGTTTCATCAAATGTACATCTCTTTAACACAATATAGCACCATTTTGCAACTAAGCACCACCCCCCCCCCCAATGAGCCACCTTGGATCCGCCGGAGGTTCACATTGATATGGCACAAATTCACATATATACCGGTACGTATCAATTGCACTTTATGTGTTACCTGACAGGTAACCAGATCACCAGACCAGAGCCTTACTTAACCAGTAGGCTACCAGGTTCTCTTAGCATAAAACATTTTCTTTCGGTTTTTCTAATACGGTCGAGTTTTGGATGGCGAGAAACCTGATGAGCCTGTACCCCACCCCAAATCCCTAACATTTTATGATGACGAATGTAAACGTAGGCCTAAACAACGTGCACAACTTCAACTTTAATAGACAGTTATTGTTTTGTTGTTGTTGTTTATTTGCTGGGAACAATATTGTTCAAACGCATCGCAGTTTTTAAATAGCGCCATCGCACCATTCCAACACATTTCGTCCTCATGAGATATGTACCACAGCTATGAAAACGCGATTACATCTCGCGCGTTTTGTACAACGTGTTGATTAATGATCAGCTCTCGCTCCGAGCCATTAAATCGTCTCAACGAGTTGTGAGTTGCCGCAACTGTGGGTTTCCTGTCTGTGGGCAACGATTAGCTCGGTCGATTCTATTGATTACGTTAAATAAATAAGAATTCATTTAACGGAGATTGTTCATTTTCTTTTCTTTTTTTTTCACTCGCAGCTTTATCTTCAGAGTACATAATAGTAGAATCAAAATGGTGGAAACATATAGTCCAACCCCACGGCCTCATTGATGAAAGGCAGGAGCGAAATATTAATGACATTTATTATTGAATTAGTCAATTCTTTCAACACAAACTGATCGAAACCTTACCAGCTGAACTTATCAGGTACATGATCAAATACAAGAGGGTTCATCAACGTTGCATTATTTTTGCCTGTACCTTATCGACATGTTTATCGAGGAGGTCTGGTTTTCTATTAAGTACGGCAATGCGCAAACTGTTCTTCATTGAGCCAAGTTTGGTTTAAATCAAAATAAATGATTGCATTTCAAGTTAGTTTCACATTCGCGACTAGCAGAACATATTAGACTTATTTCTTTGCTTGACATGTGTTTATACACGTGCTAATGGGCAATATGTTGTAAAAGTATTGAAAAGTTAAGATTTCCTAGAAGAATTCGGGAGGTTCTGAAGCAACTTGCGGTTAGCCATATACCTTCCATGGGCTGCCGGTTACAATATAAGATCGATAAGCTTATCGCAATTAAGCTGCTAAAACACAATTTTCACTTGGCTATAAATCAACAATCAGTTATCACATCCTCGAACTTATAATAGAGTTTTATATAGAGAGTTTTAGGACTTATAATGTGAACTGGGACTTAGTTACAGAATCATGTTACAAACTGGTCATCTGTTGCCCAGTACGGAGCTTACACAAATCACAGGCCATGGACTACGATTGAGGCGTCTTTACTGATTGTTTCATTATTCCAATCATACTACGATATTAACTTATTGAACATTTGATCACTTCTCACTAACTGTTTCAGTGTTACTCGTCTTCCTACTCTACATGTTGTGATATTACTTTTTGTTTTGCTCCTATAGCAAATTTCAAACATTTTTTGTTAAATACGTTACGATTATATCAGTTTAATTAAACTACGTAAGGATAGTAAGGTGATTATGGTATAGGTGATTGTCGCGTTCGTCTCCAAAAAAAAATCACTCATGCGCAGTAGAAATCACGAAACCGTCTATGCAACCACAGAGCAGACCTTCCACTCAATTACTCAACTGTACTTACGTTATGATATTACGATATGATATGATGTATAGCCTCCCCCACGGACTGCAATGTTATCAGATTCTCCTTAAAGGTGGGGCTGCAAGTAGCGAAACCATTTTCAACTGGCTCGGTTGAAAACTTTTGAAACTATGAATGAACACATCCCTCTTGTAGTAACTTCAAATGCAGCTATATGAACACCTCCACGAGAAAGTTTACTAACATGTTCATTACATTAAGAATCTGTGAGTTTTCGGTGTCACCAGTAACTCATGTGAATTCGCTACTTTGCAACTCCACCTTTAAACTCTCCGTAATAAACGCGTCGGGGACTACGGGGATTGAAGTCATCCATGTTTTGTGTAATGGATGTCAGGGAACATGGTACTTCAGGTTTTAAAATTAATGTCGCTGTCGTCACAGAGGGGAGACTGTATGTGATGCAGGGTTGCGAAGGCCCAAACATATTCCATTATACATAGAATTGCATGTCATTGGCTTGGGTAGGTCATCATCTATCAATTAACAACATTGACACAATACCCGCCGCAGACTGATCATAAGAATAACTGCCCGGATATGCTGTATGTATCGCCATGATGGGGTTTTTCGTCGCAGTTGATTAGATTTACGGAATCTCCGGAACTAAATGAAACTTCATTATCAGGAAAAAGCGGGATCCAAGATTTTATCGAAGCCGAGTAGCCCTGTCCGTCAGCTATCAATATCAATAAAGAAGTTGAGGCCTTCGTCTGTTTAACGCTAGTATCGTCGGTATGGCGTAGGAGGCAAACATACAACATAAATGGCAGGGCAGTGATCTTCACGAAGGAATAATAAGACTGAATTAGTCAATGAAAAGTGTATTCATAACACATGTATTGACAACTCCACAGCCACAGATCATGAACATTGTTGTGGTTGAAGCAGGCAGATATCACTTGTTATACTAGTAAGCATGTTTAATATCATTTCCTTTGTTCATGAAGATACAGTGTGACATGCTAAAACAGATATGGAATATATACAGTTAGATCATCCATGACATCCCAGTTAAAGATGGCATATCCATGGTTTTAACCTCCTAGCACTACGTTCGCCAGTAAAAAGTTGGATTGTTGGAGTTTTGTCAGAGTATAGTAGTTCATGGAAGATATGCATCCTTGGCCTAGCACCAAGAAGTTGGAACACCGTCGGTTTACCCATGATATATCCATTAAGCACTGTTTAACCATGATATATCCATGAAGCACTGTTTAACCATGGTATATCAATGTTTTAACCGAGTTAGCACATTGGTAACAACGTAGGGCTGCAGGGGTCGTGTAAGTAGTATCGACAACTGAGCCTAGTAACCGATATCGGCGTTTAGCTAGATCCTTTTTTAAAACATCCTCGTTTAACCATATAGCATCCCCGCATATGCATTCGGTTTAATCATGGCATTTCTTTTGTTTAACCGGGCGAGATGATGAACCTCCATGTCGGGAGCTCTGTCAGTTACAACTTTGGCTTGCAGTGCTCGTTGCCATGAATTAAGTCACGCCTGACACAATGGGACTTTGAGGCATTATTGTTATTTTTAGCGCCCAGGTTTCTTTTTTTCCTGGGTGGTTTTTCTAACACATGTAAATGCAGAGGGCAAGGATAAGGTATTATTAATTCAATCATTGCGGCTATGCAAGAAAGTATCCACCAATGACGATGAAAGCAGAGGAAATACCATCGTCGGTTGCTGATGATGTCTGTCTCTAAAGAAGCCAAAGTTGCTCTTACATCATCATCATCATCGAATGGAACTATAGGTAACACATTCCACGATGATATCAGTCAGATCACCATCAAAGACATGTTACTATAGACACAGGTCACGAAGAAAGGTAAACTCTTTCTATGGTGTCCTGTATGGATGTCGGGAAATGTGATTGGAATCGTTATCCGAACTGGCGTGTTAGCTCGAACTGAAAAGTGTAAAGTAATTGACAAGTTCATGACCTTCTCCGTCAACTCGAAATGCACCGGGCTTCCTCCTCATAGTCATATCAAAGGTTAACATTTGACATTGCTGCTTGATACACGATATAGTAGACAGAACGAGTCACTTTATCGTATGGTCTTCCCCTTTATTGAACTAAATGTGGTCTGCAGCACCAATCCATTTACTTGATCATTTCCAGCAGTGTATACAATCGCCACAAGGGATATTTTAACATATATCTCATTAAACCTGTACATGCCATGTTCCTCTTCTTTCTCCTTTCTATTCACTAGGATAAAGGAACGAGGATCGTTAGGCTTGCCATGTGACACAATTGTCCCTAAAGCACAGTGGTTCTCAAACTTTTTTGGCTCGTGGCCCCTCCGCGGTAGCTCACTGAGGCCCCTCAACCAAAATCAGCGCTAAACAAACCACTTCAAATTTACATATATTTGAGGAACTTCTTCGAACACGACCTGGGGTCTCGCTACAGTCACAGTGGCGATCGGTGGTTGTCATTGTATGAGCGTATTTCTTGCACTTTCGGCCCTACTAGTTACAGCCTGTATACTTGTGTACTGAAAGTAACCGCCTGTCAGCCAAATCATCCTCAGATGCAGCCAAGAATAAATTGGATAGGAATGCGTACAAACAGAAATGTAAATGAGTTAATGAGGATGGGCAATCTCGAGCTCTGCTGTTTTTAGCTCGGAAATTTAAAATTATCGAGTGGAAGCACAGGCGAATAGCGCCCGGCATGCGAGCAGCATTATGGCCTTCAAGAAATTGCTCCATTGCCCCCGGGGCCATGGCCCCCAGTTTGAGAACCACTGCTATAGCAAGTGTAAATTCATAAGAAACTGTCAGCCTATATAAGTACAATGAATTTCTTACATTCACAACTGTCACGTTATCCTATCACAGCGTGTGGGAGAACGTTCATTTCTTAATCTTTTGGGGGTGGCTAGACCAGTTTTCCACAATTTAGCGAGAGGAAATGAACGAACTGCCAACCGGGATAATACCACATAATAACAAACTATCGAATCGGCAACACATGTTTGGAATGCGAGGTTATATTATTACATTAACATTTATGAGAATCTCAGCCTTCCACTCGATTTATAAATACAACTACCGCGTGGTGGCCTATCTTAATGTATGCTGCACAAACTGGCAACGTGGCTCCCATGTTATGACGTTGGCGTGAATGTAATCATATACGTTACGGGTATGTTTCTGTCGGGAAATCATTAACAATGGTAGGACAATACGCTGTGAGCACCACGATTGTCGGCAAACCGTACAAAATACACACCGACGTTGCCGAGAATAGTCTGCACCATAAACCAAGTATGTGCTCGTGAACGAATCGTCTGCAAAAATGACAGCACATCTTCAACGCGCGCTAAGTGTTAAATAGTAATCGTGCCAAAGAGGATTCGTCTTACTTTTGAAGAGAGTTATCTACCATACTGTCAACTCTAATGTTTGGTCCGACAAAGGAACGGCTATTGGATTACACCAGTCATGGAAGAAAAAATTATGCCCGCCGGCTAAATGACACAAGGATATTCTCCCGTGGACATATCGAGACTTATGAAAACGCCATCCTAAAATACCACAGCTTGGGGCGCCATCGGTATCCTTTTATGATTCTCGCCTCTGCCACAGACTATTCTAAACTCGAAACGCACACTGTCAGTTGAAATAACAACCCGGGTTATAGGGTCATACCAACCGATAGGAAACATTTCCAGTGTTGGCAAAGCTAGCTGCGTCAGTCCTTCCAACGCGATTTCGCAGTGCCAATTGGTTCCATGAGATTGTTCAAATTAGTAACGCCATAACCCACGTTTTATGCTTTCGCAGCTGGTAAACATGGTAGGACGAATTGTTTCCCATAAATTTCGTCCAGGATACGACCCTAAGGGACAAGGTGGTAAATCTGTCACAGGTATTTCCACGGTC
Organism: Paracaudina chilensis; assembly: GCA_027580055.1. Classification (NCBI taxonomy): domain Eukaryota; kingdom Metazoa; phylum Echinodermata; class Holothuroidea; order Molpadida; family Caudinidae; genus Paracaudina; species Paracaudina chilensis. The sequence continues at coordinate 9,266 of JAODFY010068690.1, read as the reverse complement.
GGAAAGCAGGAAACTGATAATACGGAATGCAATGCTTATATCAATCGCGTAACTGACAGTTGGAAAGTCGGTTAGAACGGGGAACGGATCCAGGGTTATGCAAAGGAGGGCGAAAGTTGTGGGGACGGAAGTTGTGAGACATGCGAACGCCGATGAGTCGAAAGCCGCGGGGTTTCGGGTCTGGTCTCGTGTCTGTTAGAAATTCTCCTCCAAAATGTAAATTAAACAAGACGTGATTGCTTTAAGTTCCTGTCATCTGACAGCCAAGAGGTAGCACACATACAGGGGAATATTTATTTACATATTTCCATCTCTTGTTGGCGAAATGGAGTGTAGTTTATGTACCTCTTCATTTACTCCTTATGCGTGTTTGTTCTTACTAAAACTGTAGTTCAATCTTCATTCATTTAAGTTGGTATGTCCAAAAACGACGGGAGACGGAAATTCCAACAATTATATACGAAAATTATTACCGTATCGGTGTATCCACCGGGGCATATGCGTAAATGACAATTTATTAAGTGTCCATATAAGCGTTACAGCAACTGATATCGTACGTGACATACCTTACTGAAGGATCAAGACGACGTGATACATTGTAAGTTACAACATTGTGTTATTGAGTAGTAATAGGAACGTGTCTGGAAGTATTGGAACGTGTCTGGAAGTGTCTTGTCATTTCTGGAAATGCGCCCGAAAAGGAGGCGCCAGAAACAATTTCCCAATGCGTTTATGGCGAAAAATGATGGTACTTGTACAATATTTTGATAGCATTAACCCCATTAACCTTATTCCTTTAATCATGTTGAAGAAAACAGTCCGAAATCATATAAATAACGCTTCAATCAAAATTATAAGCAGCGCGGATATTATTTGTTTATATTTTTTGCGTGCTTTTCGGTAGAATTAGTTTGAATACGCGCGCTATTCCGAACCTCTTCACTTCATATGACAAGTATGATATATGCATACCGTATTATATTAAGGTCAACACTCTTCCCATGCTTTTTCAACAATGATAAAATTGAGTTGGGAACCAGTCGCACCAGCGAAAAATATATAAGAACGCCTGCCAGATACATGTATATGTTTTTTTTTAACTTTCAAGAAGACGACATTACTATAAGTTATACGATTGCTCCGTTGCTATACTAAATACATACATGCTATTTAGTCCGTTATATGCATGTCATTAAAATTTCTAAAAACGCCATCCCCTACTATCAAAGGCACATAATGGTTCTTTTTGAAATTTTAATTACATTCATATAGCGGGCTAAATGGCATGCGATGTAATATCGTACACAAAAGGAAAACCAATGTGACCATGAACATCGGCAGGGTCCCGTTATCTATATATATTAGCCGATGAAATTAATTGACCAATTAAAAAAATATTGGTTGTACGATAAATATGTGGTCCAAATTGTAATATGTGGTCCAAATTGTAACATGTTTCGTGTATTTTGACGGAAACAGCAACTGACTGGCAAAGAAATTTGGTAAACTTAATCAGATTACTGGCTTAATTTTAACTGTATGAAAGCATCGTAACGTGCAGTTAATAAGTGGTATTTGTGTTGTTTTGTCTTACTTCCCGGTATAATAAAGACCAAAGTTTGTACTGATTTCACATGTAACGAGGACATCGCGAATCTTTATAGAATGGCCCAAACGCAGTGGGGAAATACTGTATGACATCAATCATATACATCGTTGTCAAGCTATCGTGTTTGCAAGCTATTTTGAGTGATTTAGCATTATGCTCCGCCCACTCATGAATATTAATTAGATGAATTTCATTGTCATGTGACAATGTACCACTCATCAACTCATCACCATACCAAGAATGAAGCAGATCAGACATACGGTTGCGTTTTAATAATTTTCTTTAAGCCCCGCCCACTCATTAATGTTCATGTCATGGACAACAAAACAATAGGGGACATCTGCTCAGTGCTCATCATGGGGCATTTACTTGTAACATATGACATTTATCCAACATTTCGTGTTGAGATATCGTACTTACGAGCATGCCGTCACATCTCACATACACACATAAGCCAACTTGATCGCAAAGGTTACTCGGCCTTGGGCATCGTAACCAAAAACCTTCGACTCCTTTGATTTGACCCGGGGATAAACACCATTTGGACGTTCTTGATATTTGTTCTCAACTCGAACGTATTAATATGACCACCGCAATTGCTATTTCACCTGAAAAATGTCTTTGCGAGGTGTAAAGAATTTTACGGGAACCAAATGTGTTTTCATTTAACGGTGTACGGTTAGATCGTAACCCGTTCCAAAGCCCTGCGGAACAATGACAGGAATTCAGCGGAAAACACCGGTGTCGCACGATTGTAGCACGTACGCCCGAAATATGCCTGTGCACGGTGTGATACCCCTTCACCGCGAATATTTACGACCTAAATTTACGACCCGGCGGCCCAGCGCAGTGGATTCATTAGGCATTTACGATCTTTTATAACAAGTTACAACGAGCGTAAGGGTAGTTGAAGTCGCTTTCCCCTTAAGTTATGGCCGATCAGACGTGAGAAATGGCTAAAAAATATTGACCTAGAGCAGGAAACGGCCTACTCCGACACAGTGAGAAAATAAACACGGACATGACAATAAATAGGATCTCTGCGCTGCCACCATCCAGGTGACAGATCTGGATAACAGTCAATTTCGAGAAATTCTTGATTCTTCGTTTATCGCTTCTGGAGGCGGGAGGAGTGCCATATGTTTAGTAACTTAATATTGGGGAGGCACCATTATGTAAGCAGCGGGGATTGGTGCAACTATGATACTCTCATTTATAGTTGTACATGACCATAGCAGACTGCACTCGGACACATTCATTTGGCTGCACATACGTACACCATCAACAACGTGTTCTTCTGGGTATAATGTACTCGAGTAACCAAATTATGTCCTGTGCACCTAGCCATGTTCGCAGTCTTACTATAAGTTCTTACTCTTAATATCGCATTCTGGTGTACTTTAACTAATGTTGTCTCTTTCTTACTGATGCTGCTGTGCTGTTTCTTACTGATGATATACTCTTAATGATGTTGTTATACTCTCACTAATGATGTTGTTCCCTTCATAAATGATGTTGTTCTCTTATAAATGATGTTGTTATCTTACAAATGATGTTGTTCTCTTGCTAATGCTGCTGTTCTCTTACTAATGTTGTTGTTCTACTGTACTTTCTTACTGATGCTGTTGTACTCTTCCTTACTGATGTTATACTCTTACTGATGTTATACTCTTACTAATGCTGTTATTCTCTTACTATTGCTGTTGTCCTCTTAATAATGTTGTTGTTCTACTGTACTCTTTCTTACTGATGCTGCTGTACTCTTCCTTACTGATGTTGTACTCTTACTGATGTTATACTCTCACTAATGATGTTATACTCTTACTAATGATGTTGTTATCTTACAAATGATGTTGTTCTCGTGCTAATACTGCTGTTCTCTACCTAATGTTGTTGTTCTACTGTACTTTCTTACTGATGCTACTGTACTCTTTCTTACTGATTTTGTACTCTTACTGATGTTATACTCTTATTATTGATGTTGTCCTCTTACTAATGTTGTTGTCCTCTTAATAATGATGTTGTCCTCTTACTAATGATGTTGTCCTCTTACTAATGTTGTTGTACTCTTCTTACTGATGCTGTTGTAATCTTCTTACTTATGCCGCTGTTCTCTTAATAATGATGTTGGTCTCTTACATATGATGTTGTTTTCTTGCTAATACTGATGTTCTCTTACTAATGTTGCTGTTCTACTGTACTCTTTCTTACTGATGCTGCTGTACTCTTTCTTACTGATATTGTCATCCTACTGATGTTGTTATACTCTGTATCAAGTTACTAGTGGTTTAGTTCTTGCAGTCATGGGCATATACTCTTAATTGTACTAGTTACTGATGTCTCTCGGTACCGGTACTCATGTTGTGGCTCTTGGCTTGCTTTTACCGTAGTCATACCGTGTACTCGTGTTCAGACTGATGTACTCATGTTGTACGGTACTCACACACCCATGTCGTCGTTGCATTGCACGGCAAATATTAATGGCATTTAATCGGAGCATATACGTAAGCGGACAGCACTAATCGAATAATGCAGTTAGGCTTGGCGGTATTAAGCACAATGTCTGTTGGGATATTAAGCACTATATCCATTGTAGCCTATCACTATAGATACATGTAGACTTATACACGCATAAATATATTCGGTGACAGCACGCACTGGGTAATATCAATGGTGTTGAAAGTGATGCACAGTGCTTCAGTACGCGGTGTCATAGTAACAAAATGTTCTACCACGGGACGAGCATGACTGTGCTTGCATGAATATAATGTTTTTTTTTTTACTTTCACACACACACAAAAAACTTTATTAAGAATATGTCACGCTGAGAAAAGTTGAAACCTGAGGCCTCTGAAATGACGGAGATCGGAGACGACAGAAAAAAAAGAAAAAAAAAACCTCAAGGTTACCTTCTCGGATTTCACGAGTGATTTGGAATGATACAATGACGAACCTAAAGCCGCATTTACACGACCCGACAAGATCGCATGCGATTTTGTCTTACGCGCGTCTATCGCACGCGATTTTGTCGCACGCGATCTTGTCGCACGCGATTTTGTCGCCGAACTATTTGGAATATAACCTAAAAGTATTCTCGGGGACGGATAACGGCGCGTTCGCGTTTCCGCGCGTCTCACGCTCCGACATGTATACAGCATGTATTAGAGTGAAGCGCGCATGTCATTTTGTGTGAGATTATATCATGGGTGAAGTTTATCCGACTCTGAGAATTTCTTATCCTCTTTTTTAAGAATATCGGGGAATTTGTTGATGTGGTATAATAATAATAATAAAGCCGTTACAAATAAACCCTGATTATTACTTTAATATCAATGCGACATGCATAGAACTGAAAAGTAGGCCTATATAGCAATCAAACTTTTATTTTGGTAATGACAATCTACTGAGGATTTACGGATACGGTATAAGGTTACGATACGTCATCATAAATCACATACCGTAAAAATGAGGGGAAAAAAATGATAGAAAAAAACTGACTGGCACTTGAACCAATCATTCATCAGATGTTTGTGTGTTAGGCTAAATAGCCTAGTTATACACAAAACACTTCGGAGCATATACATTTTCGGATTTCTGGTTAAAGGAATTTAACTAAATTAAGATGGGTTTTGCCAAAACTCACAGATTCTTCGATTCATGTTTTTTTAAGTTCTAAACTGAATTTTATTGATAACACCTCCCTGGGGAGCAAAATTATCTGGACACCCGCAGATGGGATTCTTTATTTTAGATACCGGTATATAGCGAAATATAGTATTAGCTGCTTAGCCTACTCAATGGTGATGTAATATAATGAGTGCCACAAGTTCGTTTGGTACTTTAAATGGCGCCAGTACATGTACAGAATATGCACGGTGTATGTTCAAGATATCGAACCTGTTAATTTGAACGACTTTCGATATCACCTATATATATACAATTAAATTATAAGTATTTTGGGTTCAAATAAGGGAATTATTTTTGTACAATGTCTTTAAAAAAAAAAAAATTCCTTCTCGAAATATAAACAATATGTCCAAGAAAACATAAATGTCCGAGCGTGGCTACAGAAGACTATTTCATCATTATAGGCCTATCCTATACTAACCAGCCCTAGGGCAGAATCGTTTTCCCACAAAATATAAACACCGTATACGGGAATGCAATGCACGTAAAACTCATTCTCCGAAATAAATAAAAACGGCATGTCAATACGGATAACGCCGTCCCTCGTGGATTTTGTCGGGATTTTTTTTTTTTTTGAGGATTTCTCTTCGTCTCTAAAAGATTCTACACACGAAACCCTTTAGTAGTCGAAAATTACACGATGGGGCGGTCAATAACCGAGACCCGCTCAAAACCTTCACAGAAATTCCATTGTCATGGTAACAGCCCTTCCGCGCTGAATTGTCAATCTTATGAAAGTTATTGGATAACACACCGCATCATGTGATTTTCTGTGAGGTTCAGTAAAATATTGAATTTTTCTTCGCGAGTCGTGCTACATCCCTGTCGGCAGGCACTCCACTCATAATGCTTGTGTATATCTCACTCTATACTACATAATAATAAGAATAGTAATAACACGAATGAACACATAAGACTACTGGCGAACTTGGCTCCTGATGCTACTGTCGGGTATATGGTAGGCCTACACTCCGGCAGAACTGAACATATTACTAAAACAAAAATATACAACTCTTAAGACTCTCAATGGGGTGTATAAAAGAAATATGACGTATGTCCCACCATATATGTCTCTTATATTCGATATGTGTATGATATGTGATATGTGTAGATATGTGTATTTAGGTATGTGCATGCAGGTACAGGTACAAGTGGAGATACAGGTATGCGTTTGAAGTTATTTGTGTGTACGTCTGCGTATTTATTGTATTTACGTCTGCGTACGTGAATGCATGCAGCTATGTGTGTAGTACAATCTCCAAAACACCCCGCGGCTTTGGCTCCTCAATCCGTCACTTCATAGGTCCGCGTTTCCACCGACACAAGCCAGGGCTCGAACCCGTGATCCTTGAATCATGTGCTCACTGCATTAGCATCTCAACCACCACGTTCCCATGTATGCAGACATGTGTGTATACCGGTATGTGTGTATACAGGGACAGGTTTTGCAGCAGGTCCGAGGACTTGAACAAAGGAATTTCAGGTCCTCAGAAGAAGAATTCAATAGGAACTAAAGGTCATCGGACGTTCGAACAATGGTTAGGGTATTGTCAAAGTTAGGGTTAGAATAAAGTCCTCGGACTGAATATAAAACCCACATGTGTGCATGTGTGTGTGCCAACATGCGTGTATGCCGGCATATGTGTATGACTTCATGTGTGTATGCAGGCATACATATACATGTATACACAAATGTGGGTTTCGCATTCAGTCCGAGGACCTAATTAAAATTGCCTTTCCCTACCCTTAACAACCGTGGCAAACACATCCATCCATGTGCGTGTATGTGTATGCTTAGGTTTGTGTCTACGCATGTGTGTGTGTGTATATGTATTCAGGAGTGTGTATATGCATAATCATGTATGCAAATAGTTTGAGTCATTTGTTCACACATATGGGAAGTTGCCACACTGTAATATCCTACTGAAATTGAATTATTGGCGCATACCAATATCACATGAGGGTTTTTGGCCACACAATATGACTCTTTCCTGTTAGTTTGACGTTTCAGCCATTCATTCCATATAGTTATAGTCACCTGAAACAATTGACTCATTCTGCCTATCATTTACTGGGGGAGAATTTAACATTAGAAACCCATTTTTTGTCTTTTTCGGTGTCAACTTAGTCGCATAAACCGGTAATTTTCACAAATTAAAGGCCTATTACATGAGCATTTCGAGTCCAGCCAATGAGACATACGAACGATTACGTAATTCCGTGTTCCTGTGATTTTGCCAATAGCTTTTTTTTTACGTATGATAACAAGAGCAGGAAAAACTCACCTTGGACGTAGCGGTTGCCCCCTGTCCGTGGGTGAGTGGAACATTCGTGACCTGGACTGCCAAATACTCGTTAAAAATCAGCGGCCATGCTCCGGCTGCTTTACAAGTCAGAAACGAATCGTCGAAGGTGCGTAAATGCGGGTCGCCAAAGAGCCCGCAGTGACGAAACGTGGACGAGCCTCTGTAGCGACACGACTTGGGGTCCTTCGGGGCCGTCTGGACGGGGTTCTCTGGCGTCACGAAGTCCACCCCTTGGCACTTGTCTTCCACCAGACCGTCTATGAACGTTAATGTGGAGTGGTAGGATAGATCCCCGCGACAGGTGCTCGGGATTATACTATTAACACAGTCCCTGAATTTCATGACAGCCTTGCACGCCTGCCTGCCCGTGCCGGAGACTCGGGAGGTGTCCTCACTATACTGCGACGAACAGCTCACGAACAGGCACTGGCTCTGACCTGCCAACGACATAAAATGGAAAAAAAATACGTAATATAAACAACACGCCACTCCAAACATATGATCCCAAGAAACATGTCGTTATCATCTAAAACAGTCGTTATTATCCTGCAGATTTATTTAAAAAAATCACCAATAATGCCTGATTTCCCCCACCCCATTCCGAGTTTCCCCATACCCCCAACTATTTTTGCTTTCATATTTTTCCCCTTGCCCCAATTTGAGTTTCGCATATTTCGCAATTATTATCCGAGGCCCCTATAACATTAGGGAACGTATTTATTAATTTCGTTCATTCATTCGTCTTTATTAGTGCATATTAACACATGAACAAATACATAAATCCCAACCCCTTCAACACCTCCCTCGGAGAGCCTATAGAATGTGCATTGTCTTCGAGGTGACAAAAGCCCTATATATTCATTCGAAGGTCCTATTCGAGTTCTGAAAAGATTTAGAACTATATTACTACCGCTCGCCAAAACATTCTTTTCTATATCAAACAATAAAGTAATAGAGAAATGCTGACGATGACTAACTAGATGCAACTCATCAACACGACAACGCCGACAGGACGTTTTAGATGAGAACCCAACGCTGCTAATTGGATTTGCTCGCCCTCGGCAAAACAAGATTCTTTTAAATAATCTCGCCAGCTATATAGCAGAGAAGATCCGTATAAATTCTCGCCTGCTCTTTGGTATAGTGAAAGAGGTATAGACCCCCATGCAGTATAAAAGGAGGTTATTATTAAACCGATTCAAACGGAGTCAAAATTATTATATACATATTTGGCCTCTGGGTACGGTATGGGCCATACTATCACATATAACGTATGTGTTAATTACCTATACTGTTACAACACTAGGCAAATATACCGTTGGGAACGGCGTATACACTAATCTCTATTGATACCGTGTAACCGATACCGATAAGTTATTGTAGCAATTAGCTTTTCAATTTGCCCAAATATTTGGTAGACCCCCCTCCCCATGCATGCCAAAATATTTATTGTTCATGGGTATTACGGCGCTTTCAAAGTGCCACACGACATGTCATGATGTCAAGGTAAATTATATCGTCATCTTATTGAAGGAAGTTGACTTTACAAGGTAGATTATATCACCATGACGACATATTGTTGAACAATTTATCATGACACGACTAATTTATCATGTAATGTTGAGATTTATCTCGACTTCTTTCCGCAGGGTGTCGACTTATAC